>JBBPBX010025162.1:10264-39119 GCA_038048925.1 Garcialebias charrua | reverse complement strand
TATATATGTATATATATATATATATATATATATATGTATATATATATATGTATATATATATATATATATATATATATATATATATATATATATATATATGTAGCGCCCCCTAGCGTCTTTGGCATTAATGAGGGTGGCTAACCTGAGTTATTTAATATCAGTTGGTATCTCTACCTGTAAACTCTGAATTTATATCCCTTAAACAACGAGTATAACACAGAAGAATAAACATATGCTTTAAACACATGAACAGTTTAATAAACAATTTAAATAAACAACAGACCACTCTTTTTATTTTACAGTTATATGAAATGATACTTTTTAACCCCTTTTAAATAAAGAAAGGAAACTTAATGCCGGCTACTAACTAAAAAATATAGTTCGGGTCGTTGCAGGCCTGATGTTGGTGCACTTGCGCTAACATTCCCCTTCAACCTTGTCCCCGATCACCTGAAAACCTCCGTCTCCTGGAGGTCAGTCTCGCCGTCTGCTTCAGTCCGATGTCCTCAGCAGGGTTGAAGAAAATCCGTGCCCTCGTCCTCGTGTCTCTCCATCTCTCCGGTCCTCTGCGGCTGTCTCTGCTGGCAAGCCGCCAACCGTCCAACAAGTCCCGCAGCGATAGCCACTGAGCTAGTGGCGTCACGAACTGTTCTCTGCTGGCCAACCGTCCGACAAAGCCGTTGGTGAGTCCTGCGGTAGCCACTCCACTAGCGGCGTCACGGAAAGTTCTCTGCGGGGTTGTCCACCCACGCAGCTCCAACCTCCACAGATCGGCCGGAGTCCTTCTCTCCCCCCTTCAACGGCACGGACAACAGTTCAGCCAAGTGTCTCCACAACGACAGTCCATTCACTTTCGATGGGAAACCAATAATGTCCACCTTTACGCTCCTCCTTTTTTATCCTCTCACGTTCTCCTCCACCTCTGGCACAAGCCCCTCCCACACCTTCAAAATAAAATCCTAAACTACTTTTACAAACAGTTATTAAAAACAAACAGTATTAAAAATACATTAAACTCCAAACACAGTATGTTTACATGTTCCATAAAACAAACATTAAACACCATTTGCTTATCCATTCATTCACTAATAAATAAAATAAATATGAACTCAAACCACAGGGTTACACCCTCCCCCTCCTAACTGTCTGCATGTCCTCATGAGACATCTACACCTACAGTTTAGGGTCTATAAGGCTAAGACCTACACCCTAACTTAATAATGACCCCTTTATGCACGATGGTAATAGGCTGGTCCCTAGATTTCCCTGGCTCATCATAAGTCAGACGAATAACTGGTTTACGTTGTCTCTCTGATCTAGGCCTAGTTCTAAGGTTTACAGACATCTTTTTAAGAGATCTGAGCTGGGGGTTAGACTCACTACAGGATACCTCATCATCTTCTAAACCTGGGTCGGAGTCAGAGTCCAGAGAGACAGTCAATGGGGCAGTGGGGGCACCATCGAGGTTCCCATCTTGGTTCTCTCCAGCTAAGAGCTCTGTCTCCTCTTCAGTATCAGTCTCTGTTTGCTTTGCACTCTCGTCCTCAAAGAAAGGTATGACCTCTGCAGATGGGTCTTGATCCGTTCTCTCATCAGCCTCCTTAGACCCGTCTTCGGGTTCTACACCACCCAGGGTGGGTAAGTCCTTTGGTTGACCTTCACCATAATATTCCCGAACAGCTTCATACTCCCACTCAGAACATGAATCAGAAAAGTCCAGATCCATGGTAGGTGCTACGCCACTGTATTGACGCTTTGTGTCTTTTACTTGTAGTCGTGTTCTTGGCTTTGCAGGTGTTCTCTTTTGCTCTTGGTCCTGTGGCAACCTCATAGAGTTTCTGATAGGGAGAATGTGATTGCGGTGTATAGTTTTTACACCCCCACTTCCTCTCTCCGGCCTCACTCGGTAGACTGGGAGGTCCGGCAACTTTCCCACCACAACATAAGGGTTTGGACTCCACCGGTTCTCTAGCTTTCTCTTCCCTTTCAGTCCCAAGTTTTTTAGAAGAACCCTGTCACCAAGGTCAATCGCCTGGAAGCACACTTGTTGGTCATAAGCTCTCTTATTCCTTTCATGTGCTTTATCAGCAGTCTTGCCGGCAAGGTCATAAGCATTCTGCAGATCTTTCTTTAGGCTGTCGACGTATTGGGAATAGTTGTTTTCTCCCGTCTCATCTGGCGATGTGCCGAAACACAGGTCAACGGGCAACCTAGCTTCCCGTCCAAACATCAGCAAATAAGGTGAGTATCCCGTGGCATCACACCTAGTACTGTTGTATGCATGGACGACATATGGGACATGACGACTCCAAAACCCCTTCTTTTCACTACCCAAGGTAGCCAACGTGGATAACAATGTCCGATTGAATCTTTCAGGTTGGGGGTCCCCTTGTGGATGATAAGGAGTGGTCCGAGATTTCCGCACCCCCAACATCCTCAACAGTTCCCGAATCAGTTGACTTTCAAAATCTCTCCCTTGGTCGGAATGTATCCTGGCCGGCAGACCATAGTGCACGAAATAAGTCTCTACCAAGGCTTTTGCGACAGTGAGTGCCTTTTGGTTCCGTGTAGGAACGGCCTGTGCATAACGAGTAAAATGATCAGTAATGACCAGCACATTACTGATTCCTCGAGAGTCTGGCTCCATGGAGAGGAAGTCGATGCACCCCAAATCCATAGGCCCCCGGCTCGTGATCTGGTGCAAAGGAGCCATCCTCTTACTTGGAGTTTTCCTGAGGGTGCACTCTCCACAATCTTTGATGTACATCTCCGCGTCCAAAGCCATCCTGGGCCAATAGAAACGCTTCTTCAGTAGATCTGTCAGTCGCTCCACTCCTAGGTGACCCATGTCATCATGAAGGGATCGTAGAACTGTCTCTCTTAACTCAGCTGGGAGGACTAACTGCGTCCCATGTTCCCCTGATTGTCTCTGTGTCCTCCTATGTAGCAGACCATCCACCATTACAAGGCGGTCTTTTTCCCTCTTGAACAGCCTGAACTCTGGGCTCACTTCTTTGTCGTCCATCCACGACCCTTGGTGTACA
The DNA here is from genome assembly GCA_038048925.1 of Garcialebias charrua. Classification (NCBI taxonomy): domain Eukaryota; kingdom Metazoa; phylum Chordata; class Actinopteri; order Cyprinodontiformes; family Rivulidae; genus Garcialebias; species Garcialebias charrua. Next base: position 36,075 of record JBBPBX010025162.1, on the reverse strand, counting down.
GCTGTCCTTACCCTACCAATGACCTCATCCCTCCTCTGTTCCCCCTCTATCTCAGCCCTAGATAACTGTTTTAAAGAACCCAAATCCAGGTGAGTAGGGAAAGCGAACACGTCAGGAATACACTGAGAAGAGGCACCCAACTGATCTACATACCTAGGTGGCATTTCCGGCTGCTTGGTGACCACTGTAACCATGCAGATGGAACGTACACCCATGGGAGATATATGCTCCCATCCCGCCCCTTCAGCCCCAAAGGTCCTCGACAACACATCTGCGTCGGTGTTTGTCCTGCCTGGCCGGTACTGGATGTCAAAATCATAAGTTGCTAATGCAGCTAGCCAACGATGCCCTGTGGCGTTAAGTTTTGCTGTGGTCAGCACATAGGTCAGGGGATTGTTATCTGTCCTCACTGTGAATTTGGCCCCATATAAGTAATCGTGGAATTTGTCCACAATCGCCCATTTAAGAGCCAGAAACTCTAGCTGGTGCACAGGATAACGCTGCTCAGCAGCGCTTACCCTACGGCTTGCGAATGCCACTGGTCGGAGCCCCTCTGGGTGTTCTTGATATAATATTGCACCCAGCCCCTTCAAGCTGGCGTCCGTATGCAATATATACGGCTTGTTAGGGTCTGCGAAGGCGAGAACAGGAGCGCTGGTGAGGCAACCTATGATGCGATGAAAAGCATCAGTACATGCATGGCTCCACCGTTCTCCAAATGGCTCGCCCTCTTTGAAGAAGCCTTTTGCCTCCTCTCTCGACCTACCCTTCCCCTTCTGAGTTGGGCCATACCCTTTTGTGAGATCTGTAAGGGGTCTGATGATTCTGGAGTAGTTTGCGACAAATCGGCGGTAGTACCCACAGAACCCGAGGAAAGACCTCAGGGACTTCAGGTCAGTAGGCCGCGGCCAATTAGCTACGGCCTTTACTTTCTCAGGATCGGTGGCTACACCCTCCGCCGATACTATGTGTCCCACATACTTCACTTTTGGTTGGCAGAACTGGCACTTGTCCAAGGACAGCTTCAGCCCAACCTCTCTAAGCCTGTCTAGAACCTGTAGAAGCCGTTCCTCGTGCTCCTCCAGAGTCCTCCCAAAAACTATCAAATCATCCAGGTAGACCAATACCTTAAGCAGATTCATATCCCCCACAGCCCGCTCCATCAGCCTCTGGAAAGTTGCAGGAGCCCCGGTGACTCCCTGTGGCATCCTTTCAAACTGATAGAACCCCAGGGGGCAGATGAAAGCTGTTTTTTCTTTATCTGCCTCTGCCATGGCGACCTGGTAATAACCCGACCTTAAGTCAAGTACCGAAAACCACTGGCTCCCTGTCAAGGAATCGAGCGCATCATCGATGCGAGGGGTAGTGTACTGATCGGGCACGGTACGACTATTCAAGGTTCTATAGTCAATGCACATTCTGACATTGCCGTTTTTCTTTCGGGCCACAACTATTGGAGACGCATATGGACTGCGTGACTCCTTTATAATACCCTCTCTCAGAAGGTCCTGCAGATGTTTTCGAACATCCTCAATGTCAGCAGGCGCCAGTCTACGTGACCGTTCTCTAAAGGGTCGAGCGTCAGACAACCTAATATGATGCTCTACCCCTTTAGCAAGCCCCACATCCCATTCATGCAAAGAGAACACGCTGGCTCTATCTGCTAATTTTTTTCTCAGCCTAGCTTTCCAAGGCTCTGGGATGGGTGACCCACCAAAGTTAATGAGTTGAGGGTCGAACTCGTTGGACACCCCCTCGGACTGAGGTTTTGTCTTCAGGGGCGCAGTTACCATATCAACCGCGCATAACTGTCCCACTACAGTGCCAACTGGGAGAATTACTTCCCGGCCGGACTCGTTGTGCATACAAACTGGGAAACTATCCACAGTCACTTCTGAACTTGGCAAGACTAACGGTTGGAGAAGCACCCCTGCAGGGAGTGAGCCCCTGGGTGACATGTCCACCATCAGCACTTCCCTGTCCAATGGGCGTCTCAGTTTCACCTGGCAGGCGGCCCGACAGCCGCTGTCAGCTGGTATGGTTAGTGGGCCAGGCCCTATCCATCTCACGTAGCCCAGGTCCTCTTCCTCACCTGTAGTCTGAAGTTCCTTCTGCTCTGAAGTTTTGGTCCGGATACCTAGTGTCTGCGCTAGATCAACCCCAATGTCCGAGCTACAAAGCTGGGCTAACCTCTTAAATAAACTAGCATTAGTCCCCAGAACAACAGGGGTCTGGTCTGGAGTCCTGGGACCTGGGCAGACCAAAGCCAACACAGAAAGTGATTCCCTAGTCCCGACTACAGTTTCAGGGAACTCAATTTCTACCAGAATATACCCCAGATAGGGATAACTGGTGTCACTTAATCCCCAAATAGCCAACCCAGACACTGGTAAGATCTGAACATTAGCTAAATGCTTCTTATACCACTCCTCAAAGATAATGGTAACCTGTGAGCCACTATCCAGTACCGCATCGCAGGCATGACCATTCACCCTCACAGATACAGTTGACGTGGGACCTATCAGTCCTTTTGGAATAGCCCTGTTCCCTACTGATATTGCCTCACTTCTCTTGACAGTGCAGTCTGTGTTCGAGCTTTCCCCAAGCCTGGCACCCCCCATTTGCTCTTTTGCTCTTTTGAGAGACTGGATAAGCTTCTGAATGACTCTACTCTGGTTCTCAGCATTTTGGCATTTATTTGAAAAATGCCCATTGTCACCACATCTGTAACAAATGCTGTCCTCTGAACCTCTGTTAGTCCTAACACCCTGTGTTTTACCAGGACCCAGTCTTTTGGGTTCCACCTGCAACATATTAGCTGACATATCTAAAGATTGGGCCGTTTGGGCTGACACCTTCTGCTGTAGTCTTTCCACTTGTTTCTTTAAAGCTACTATTTCTGAGTCTTCACTACTTTCTATCACAGGACACTGTGTCTCGCGAACCGTCAATCGGTCACTATCTGTTTCGTGCCTAGTGCTGGGTTTCATAGCAGCAAACATGGTTTTCAACTCTTTAATATCTGCTTTCAAAGACTGTATGTCAGTCTGACGACTGCCTGCAACTTGTACCCGCTGTACAGATGAGCTAAGCTTAATCCTAGCTGCTGCATATTCTTCCTCCGCTCTAACTTCTGTTAATAACTCTAAAAACTTTGGAGGATTCTGCCTTCTCTCCCTCAACTTTAGCTGTACCAACATGAGGTCGGAATATACTGCCCCCCTTAATAGTTGCTCTATCCGGGCCACATCTACCCGACTGGCCTGCATCCCCCCTTTGCTAGCTATTAAGGTGAGGGACTGCTCCACTCGTCTTAGAAAGTCTGACAGTTTTTCGTCTTTCTCCTGTTGCAGTAGTCGAAACTTGAAATACAGATCTTCACCTGATTCAGCGGTGCCAAAAGCACTCTCGATGGCATCCAAACACTTGGAGGGTGAGACATCTGGCTCCGCTGTATGTACGGCTTTCACCACCGCCAGAGCGGGTCCCCGAAGACATTCTATGAGGCGTCTGCGCTTTTCTTTAGCTGAACATTCGCTCTCATCCACCATCCAACGAGCCTGCTCCAACCATTGCTCCAATGTTTCTTCTCCTGGTGGTGTGGGTAGGGAGCCAGAGAATATACGCAGGCGATGGTATCCACTGTATTCTTTCCCTGGTCTCTCTACTTTGGCCAAAACGTCTCCCACTGCACGAATAATGGACTCCACTGAACAGGTAGGTCCAACAGCATCCCACGAAGTTTTGACAGATTCCGGTTGATCGCCATCAGAAGCTGGACTCTGCGCTGCTGCAAAAATCGGCCAGCAGAGATCAGTAGCAGCATGATGCACTTCAGCTGGGACTCTGCTTGGGTCAACTGGTTCTCTACTTTCACACAAAACCATCAACCGGCCCAGCTTCTGGTTGTACATCCTGCCCCTCACTCTGACTCGACCCAGAATTTTTACTGTTTGTAAAGTCTCTTCTATCTGGTCTACTTCAACGCCTGGGGGAACGAGAGCCAAAACTGCACGGGTCTCGTCCAATGATTCACCCTGACACCATTCTCTTAGCCTAGTCCCCATCTCTGTATAAATAGTATTTCTGTCCATGGTCGTGCAGGATTAACTACAAACACTACTTTTACTGTAACAGGCTATTAAACTCACTACTCTGTTTTACTGCCTATGTTATTCTTACCGATATACAAGCTGCTTAAATTCACAAAGAAAAAAAAAACATATCTCAGCAGTGCCTCCATTTTATGTAGCGCCCCCTAGCGTCTTTGGCATTAATGAGGGTGGCTAACCTGAGTTATTTAATATCAGTTGGTATCTCTACCTGTAAACTTTGAATTTATATCCCTTAAACAACGAGTATAACACAGAAGAATAAACATATGCTTTAAACAAATGAACAGTTTAATAAACAATTTAAATAAACAACAGACCACTCTTTTTATTTTACAGTTATATGAAATGATACTTTTTAACCCCTTTTAAATAAAGAAAGGAAACTTAATGCCGGCTACTAACTAAAAAATATAGTTCGGGTCATTGCAGGCCTGATGTTGGTGCACTTGCGCTAACATTCCCCTTCAACCATGTCCCCGATCACCTGAAAACCTCCGTCTCCTGGAGGTCAGTCTCGCCGTCTGCTTCAGTCCGATGTCCTCAGCAGGGTTGAAGAAAATCCGTGCCCTCGTCCTCGTGTCTCTCTCTCTCTCCGGTCCTCGGCGGCTGTCTCTGCTGGCAAGCCGCCAACCGTCCAACAAGTCCCGCAGCGATAGCCACTGAGCTAGTGGCGTCACGAACTGTTCTCTGCTGGCCAACCGCCAACCGTCCGACAAAGCCGTTGGTGAGTCCTGCGGTAGCCACTCCACTAGCGGCGTCACGGAAAGTTCTCTGCGGGGTTGTCCACCCACGCAGCTCCAACCTCCACAGATCGGCCGGAGTCCTTCTCTCCCCCCTTCAACGGCACGGACAACAGTTCAGCCAAGTGTCTCCACAACGACAGTCCATTCACTTTCGATGGGAAACCAATAATGTCCACCTTTACGCTCCTCCTTTTTTATCCTCACGTTCTCCTCCACCTCTGGCACAAGCCCCTCCCACACCTTCAAAATAAAATCCTAAACTACTTTTACAAACAGTTATTAAAAACAAACAGTATTAAAAATACATTAAACTCCAAACACAGTATGTTTACATGTTCCATAAAACAAACATTAAACACCATTTGCTTATCCATTCATTCACTAATAAATAAAATAAATATGAACTCAAACCACAGGGTTACATACATATACATATATATATATATATATATATATATATACACTTTGTATATATATATATATATACACTATATATATATATATATACACATATATATATATACACACATATTTATATATATACACACATATATACACAAATATACACTTTGTATATACATATGGATATATATGGATATATAATTTGTTTTTTTTTAGATAGCAATGTTTTCTACTTTTAAATAAATGTGTTTTGTTTTTTTAGATAGCAATGTGTTTTCTACTTTTAAATAAATGTGTTTTCTACATAGAATTGGTGTGCGAGTCTTTACATGCGTAGGAGAAACTTGCTGGCTGGTGTAAATCTACATAAGAAACTTTACATTTCATGTAGATAGCTTTAATATTGCAGGTTTGTTACTAGCACTTTCTGGCATTTGTATGATTTCATATGAATACAGTGGAACAGGGCAGAAATATACTATTTCTGTAAAATTTTGGTTTTAGTCTGCTATTCATTTTTTGGTCCTTTATGTTAATATTAAATGTTGGCACAAAAGTTTCCCCAAATAACAAATACAGTACTAGTTCAGTACGACTTCAGATAATCATTTTCTTACTTACTTAATAAAAAGTAATTATTAGAGATTATATAATGAAATGTAAGTTATATAAGGTATCACCATAAACCGGAAACAGTTGCGTTTCTGTTAATAGTCGTTTATGTATGAATACTTCTCTAAGTAAAACTAACCGAAAGACAGAACAGAAATTTATCACACAATTTTCATCTGTAATTTTTAATGCAATTACTGTATATACATTCAACTAATGAAAATGTGGATACGACAGTGTTCACAATGAACGTCGTGTACTTGGTCATATAAAGAACTAAATTAAACAAAAGTAATAAGTACAACAAGAAACTGTTCAGAATGACTTGGCTCTGCAGGTGATTTGGTGGAACGTAACAGAGCCGTTGCAAGTCAGTGGGGGTGATGACTACTCTGTTAGCTGCCATGTCACAGCTCCTTCTTCTGAGAAGTATCTCATGAATGCCTCTCTGGCCACCATTGCATCTCTTGCCGCACAGTTTGCTCCCATTCTCTGGACACCAGGAAGGGGTTCTTCTGTTCCACGGTGTGCTGGTATGTCGTCACCCCGGATGAAATTGTGGAGAACACAAGTGGCTTTCACACACTTCTCCACAACCTCAGGGGAGATTTCAAGGTCAAGCCGAAACATAGGCCACTGACAAGACCAGATCCCAAATGCATCCTCAACCACCAACCGTGCACGTGACAGCCGATAGTTGAAAACACATTGCTCTCTGGTCAGTTCCCCACGTCCTGGGAAGGGCCGCATTAAATTTCTGCGCAACGGGAAAGCCTCATCTGCCACGATGACGTGGGGCTGGGGTCCTCTGTCACCACCGCCAGGGAGGTGCTGGTCCGGTGGCAGATTGAGTGTGCCGTCACGCAGAGCCTGACCAAAGATGGAGTTGGCCAAGATCCCGCCGTCACTGGTTCTTCCATACCCCCCAACATCAATGATACGGAACCGGTATTTTGCATCGACCACGGCTAGAAGAACCAATGAGTGTGATCCTTTATAATTAAAAAACATTGAGCCTGAATTGCGAGGTGCTTTCAGCCTAATATGTTTTCCATCCAACGCACCGCAGCACAGAGGGAAGTTCCATATGTCCTCAAACTCCTTCGAAATGGACCTCCAATCATCCACTGTAGGTACAGCCATGAACTCCTCCACTAGACAGTCCCAGAGAGCGGTCGCCACATCTGGAACAATTTTGACGACAGTGGAAATTCCAACACGAAAGCTGTTTGCTATGGTCCTGTAGGAGTCCCCAGTAGCAAAAAACCTGCATAGAGAAAGAGTAATTACAATTATTACAGACATGACATTAAACGTACAACATCTGTAATGCACATAATAGAACCTACACACACACACACACACACACACACACACACACACACACACACACCTCTATATGTATACACATTAGGATGTGTGGCCAACATCACTCAGATAGACACAATACTGTATGTATGTACTTATGTACACACTCTTCTGTATAAAGAATAATATGTATTTCTATACCGGTGTATATATATATATATATATGTGACACAGACACACAGACAGACACACAGACAGACATTGGCACTTTTTATCTGTTGTCCCAAAATAGAAAAGAAGAATATGTATTTATATATATATATATATATATATATATATATATATATATATATATATATATATATATATATATATATATATATATATTATATGACAGAAAGAGAGACAGATATTCGCGCTATATTTATCTGTTGTTGCAAATAACCAACCGGAGACAGATGGCCAAGCGTTCTTCAGCTGGGATTGCGCGCCTGTAGTTGGTGTCCTGGTAGGTGATGCGGTCACCAACACGAGACAGCAGGTCGTCAAACTGGGCACGAGTCAGACTGAAGTACCGCTGAAAGCGCTGCTCGTCCATGCGCAGCTCCTGGATTAAATGGTGAAACTCCCCGAATTCAGAACGCCTCTGAATAGTTTCGTGAACACGGCGCCTTGCACGTCTTTGGCGTGCCACTAGCAAACATATTAAGGCAATTGCCTCCACATCATCCGCCATTTTGAGAACAGACGACGACAACAACAACACATCAGACCGGAAAGAGAATCACGACGCTCCTCCCACACCCCGCCGCCACGACGCCGCAGCCACGAAGCCGCCGCAACACTACAGTTTGGACACCACTGGGTAGCGCGTCTACTTGCGTGCGTGACGAGCTTTTTGGAGGCTGAAACGCTGCTCGGTGTGACCACACCATAAGAGACACGTCAAAGACTTCACTTTAACGTTATCAGGGTAAGGTGAGAGTCAGAGCAGAGAGAAATGTTTAGGGAAAGACAGAGAGTGCTGGAGTCATTCTCATGAAAACAACAGATTATTGCCCCTTTTCCACCGGTCGGCACGGGTCGGATCAGATCGGCTCAGCTCGGGTCGGGTCACATCTAAGTTCTGTTTCCACAGCTTTTTTGTACCCCTTCTGTGGGCGGGGTCCAGAATCCTACTTGTCTTACCACATGGTGGCAGTAGTGTTCCCTCAAGCTATTTACTAGTAGCCACCACTAGAAGAAGAACACGATAAAGGCTTTGACAGAATGTTGTGAAAGAGATGTCATGCTATAATGAGTACCTCATGAGCTGTAATTTTTAAACCCAATTCATAATCCTACCTTGTTGCCTTCTTTAAACCCATGTATTTTCCAATTTAGTATTTTTACAATAAAGATGTATTAAAAACATATTTTATTATTTAGTTATGCACAAGGTGCTTGATAAATTGGCAAAACCATATTTGTCTGAGCTGCTTCAACCTTCCTGCCCTCCCCGATCTCAGATCAGCTGAGCAGTTGCTGCTGACAGTCCTCAAAACTTTTTAAATCTTATTTAAAAACACACATTTATTCCTTGGCTTTTAACACGTGATCTTATCGTTTATGGCATGTTAACACACCTGCAGTAAGACTGGTATATGTATTTATTTTTGTATGCTTTTTATAGTTTTTAATTAACTTGTCTTTTATGTTATTGTACAGCACTTTGGTTGACCCTGTGGTTTTTAAAATGTGCTTTATAAATAAAGTTGATTGATTTAAAACGTGATCTTTGAAACTGCCAGTGTCTCCCTGGCAAAGCTGCTTCTGGGCTCAGATGATGGATGGATGGATGGTCTGTGAACACCTTGAGGAGCTGAAGGGGTGGATGATGATGCCTGTGTCTCCCTGGCAAAGCATGCTGCTGGGCGCAGATGATGGATGGATGGATGGATGAATGGATGGTCTGTGAACACCTTGAGGAGCTGAAGGGGTGGATGTTGATACCTGTGTCTCCCTGGTAAAGTTGCTTCTGGGCGCAGATGATGGATGGATGATGGATGGGTAGATGGATGGTCTGTGAACTTTAACTTTAAACTGTCCAAAGGACTTTGGCCACTTTTGACTGTTTTTGTCTGACTTCATCCTAGAACCAAATAATTTATAACGTAATAACAGTTGAGCAGATTCTAATAATCTTTATGTTATGATTCTTTAAAGGTCAAATGCAAATGGAAAGTTCTCTTAACTTCCAGTATGGATTTAAACACTATACACACTTCACATTGTAAAATAAGTTTAGGAAATTGAATGTTCGAGGACACCACTTAAGAAAATATAACGTTTAATAGGAAAAGTTTGAAGTGACAAACAGAAGTAACGAATTTCCATCTGGTGTCTCACGGCTTCCTCCAGAAGACGACACAGGTTGTAGAATTCTGGTGATTTTCTTCAGTTGACTGTAAAAGAAAAATGTGGTTAATTTAGTCCAGAAACTTTTTTTTTTTTTACTAACAGAATGTAATCACAGGATGTTCATGTACTGACTGTAACCCGTTGGAGTTATTTGAATTAATATTCAATGTTTAATAGACATAAATGTGTCAAGCTAGCTTTAATTATTTTCGCCATAGTACTTTGTAACACTTATCATGAAATACCTAAAAAGCCACACCACTGATATTATCCAAATTAACAGAGTGTACGGTAATCACAGGATGTTCATGTACTGACTATAACCCGTTGGAGTTATTTGAATTAATATTCAATGTTTAATAGACATAAATGTGTCAAGCTAGCTTCAATTATTTTTGCCATAGTACTTTGTAACACAAATCATGAAATACCTAAAAAACCACACCACTGATATTATCCAAATTAATACAGTGTAATCACAAGATGTCCATGTACTGACTGTAACCCGTTGGAGTTATTTGAATGAATATTCAATGTTTTATAGACATAAATGTGTCAAGCTATCTTCAATTATTTTCGCCATAGTACTTTCTAACACAAATCATGAAATACCTACAAAAACACACCACTGATATTATCCAAATTAATACAGTGTAATCACAAGATGTCCATGTACTGACTCTAACCCGTTGGAGTTATTTGAATTAATATTCAATGTTTTATAGACATAAATGTGTCAAGCTAGCTTAAATTATTTTTGCCATAGTACTTTGTAACACAAATCATGAAATACCTAAAAAACCACACCTCTGATATTCCATCCATCCATCCATCCATTTTCGTCCACTTATCCGGGGTCGGGTCGCGGGGGTAGCAGCCTAAGAAGGGAGGCCCAGACTTCCCTCTCCCCAGCCACATGGAGCAGCTCCTCTGGGGGAATCCTAAGGCGTTCCCAGGCCAGCCGAGAAACATAGTCCCTCCAGCGTGTCCTGGGTCTTCCTCTGGGCCTCCTCCCGGTATTATCCAAATTAATACAGTGTAATCACAAGATGTCCATGTACTGACTGTAACCCGTTGGAGTTATTTGAATTAATATTCAATGTTTTATAGACATAAATGTGTCAAGCTAGCTTCGATTTTTTTCGCCCTAGTACTTTAATTAAGCATAATTTTTGCCAAGATTTTGTCCGGGTGTTTAGTTCATAGAAGTGGGTCAGCCTAGTTTAGGTTGGGTTTATATTTTTTATATAACGTAGTCTGATTTTAGACAGAGTGGACAGCTGTGTTATTGTGAAATAAACTGTTTAAAGTTTCTAGTGTGTTGTCACTGTTACTGTGTTAATACTGATCTGTGTTCTGATCTATCCTTGTCAAGGCAGACCTTATATGAAATGAATTAAACTCCAGAAGAGTTCAGTCAGGCTGCAGATGAGGAGGAACAGGGACCAGCAGCTACAAATACACCGTCAAATGTTGCTCAGGTAGTACCATATAAAACAATTTCTTCATGCACAAACAGAAAGGTAGTAGTCATCTGTTACAGAACAGGTCAGAGCTGAATAAAAACCAGCTGGAAAAAGTAAATTCAAAGTATTAGGACTTCCTTGTTTTGTCATCATTGTTTAAGGTGTCACACAAAACTCTGTCTAATACCTGTGTCTTTTTTTCTTCAAGGGATGGAGGTGACAAGCTCATAACAGAAGGACGTTGTTATCTGACAGAGGCTTTGATATTAGACTGTGTGAGAGTCAAGGTTCTTTATTGTCATTCACATCACATGTTGTACGTGAGGTGGAATGAAACTGTGTATACAGGGTCCCATTTACAGCCAACAAAAGTATAAAATGAATGATGTGCTGAGGTTAAAATCCCTCTTCTCCACATCGAGAGGAGCCAGTTGAGGTGGCTCGGGCATCTGGTTAGGATGCCTCCTGGACGCCTCCCTGGTGAGGTGTTCCGGGCATGTCCCACCGGGAGGAGACCCAGAGGAAGACCCAGGACACGCTGGAGGGACTATGTTTCTTGGCTGGCCTGGGAATGCCTTGGGATTCCCCCAGAGGAGCTGCTGGACTCGTTGTTTTGAAATATTTTTACAGTTGAATAATAACAAGTGGTTATTTTTTCTCATTTCATAAAAATTAATGTGGTAAACATTTATGAAACATTTAATTCAGCACTAACATGTAAACATGATGAAAATGATCACATTTGTAGTAAACATTTGATGTATTAACAAATTTCATTAACAGGGATTAACCTGTCCAAATAAAAGTTGAATGAATGAATTTCAGGTAAGAAATAAACAAAATGAAACAGATCCATTTTGAAGTAAACATTTGATGTAATTAAACATTTCTAGTAACAATGTGATGAACGTTGTGTAAGTTAATACATTTTATAGAAAAATTGCTACACAAATGTGCAAATATAAGTGAACAGCATGATTTACATAATTATGTATCCCTTGAAGCTTGAGAACAAACTCTGAGAAATATTTTTAGGAAGCTTCATGCTTTCTGCAGACGTCCAGCTATGGCTGTGTGGGTCCACACAAGGTCACAGTGGTTTGATTATGCACCTGTGCAGTGTGGACGATGCTTCTTCAGGTGAAATTCATCTCCTGCCTCCACAGCCGCTGGATGTTGCATGTCTTGTATTTGTGAGGGAACTTTCTCCAGGCAGCAGTGATCGCACTGAGTCCATCAGAAGATGCTCCAAGTTCAGGAGTTGGATTTTGAACTGCTAGCTGCATTTTAATGTATCACCCTCATCATGACTCAGAGAGCAGAACCTGTGAACACACGATTAAAATGGTGAATGAAAAGACAAACATTTGTCTATAATATATATGCATCTTAATACATATATATAAAGTAATCTAATCAAGATTTGAAGTCTACATGACAAGCTCAAGTCATTAAAAATAAGGTATTTTCTACGTGGAGCTTTGTTAATCAGTTAAAATACTATAAAAAATTAAGTGTTCACAATTTCTAATACTCATAGTAGCATACAGAAGGTTGATTGATTCTGAAAGACATGTATACAGTGTATTAATAATTTATGTAAAATTAATGAGCCAACAACGTACCTTCAACTTATTTAGAATCTGGGGGATTTAAAAATGTCCAAATCATCTATCCAGCTATTCATAGATTGGACCCGCTCTCCCAGTGAATTGTAATTATAAAAATTATTTGTGGTGTAAACACTGACACAGACCAGGTCTGCTAAAATGACTGGGAATGTCAGTGGAGGTAAGTATTACTCCAGGTCTCTGCTCCATTTATTTATTTCAAACGGGCAATATTTCCAATTATACCGATTTTTTTCCATGTAGTTTTTTTTTTTGTCATCTGGAAGAAGCTTATTACGATAGTCCACTTTATTTTGCGCTGCTTTTCAGAACCGTGACGGAAGAAATCTCCTGAATTTCTTTTATTTTTTCTGAAGACAACAAAAATGGCGGTCGAGACCGGAACACCCCTACACTCCCCCACACAGTGACGTGTGCTCCAAAGCTCTATAAATAAAGGCTGAATGAATGAAAGTGTTGTTCTTTAATCCGTTCTGAGTTGGAATAAACACTGATAATCCATAAATTCGGCAAATATACATACGTTTCAATAAAAATCAGGCTTTTGTTCCTGTTTTACAGCATTATGACACTGCATCATACACAACAAAGGCTCTAAATCACTCGGTATTATTGCTGTCTGTTGTTTCTGTAACTGCGGTTGATTTGATTACATTTGAAATAAACAAGGTTGGTAAAAACGGTTGTGTATTTGCAATCATGATGCTTTTATTAATGCTGTATGTTGGACTGTAGGTTGACCTGTCTCTTCAATGATGCATGGTGGACTGGGACAGCGCCTGTGGCGTGGCAGTTTGGGGTGGTGGTTCTCATTTTAAAAAGGGGGTCCGGAAAGTGTGTCTCAACTATTGTTGATACACTAATCAGCCTCCCCAGCAAAGTTTACTTCAGGGAGTTGGAAGGGAGGCTCCAATCGATTGTTGTACCTCAGATTCAGGAGAAGTGTGTTTTCTGTGGTGTAACTGTATATTTAATACAGGGACGCACGAGTGTGACGTCATCAGACAGGGACATGAACGTGTTAGGTTTCGTTTTATGGTGTTGAGGAATAAAGCCACGTTAAGCTAGCAGCCGGACTCACGTGTATAATTTAATAACACAACATGGTGTCAGAAGTCCTGTAGCTACGTGGAGAGAAGCCTGTCAGTTTGTACTCCTGCAAGACAAAAAAGAGGACGAAATGAGCGACGGAGAAAACGCGAGCAGCAGGACGGGGCAGCCAACAGCAGCGGCACTGCAAAGAGGCGCAGTGGGCCCAGGACCATGTGCTACGTTCAACATCCAGCCGCCGGAGTCCTTCGACTTTTCAAAACCGCAAGAGTGGGACAAATGGATCAGAAGATTTGAAAGATTTCGCCTGGCAAGTAACCTAAATGCAAGTTCAGAAGAGAATCAGATAAACACGCTGATCTACTGCATGGGTGACGAGGCGGACGACATTTTACGTGGGCTAACACTGACGGCGGCCGATAGAAACACCTACAAAGGGGTATGTGACAGCTTGCAAAGATTCTTCATTATAAAGAAAAACGTAATATATGAGCGTGCCAAGTTTAACATGCGGAAACAAAAAGAGGGAGAGTCTGTGGATTCGTTTGTCACTGTGCTATATGCGTTAGCTGAACACTGTATATATGGGGTGTTACACGACGAGCTAATCAGAGACAGACTTGTTGTTGGACTGTTGGACAAAGGGCTCTCTGAACGCATGCAGCTGGACGCAGAACTTACGTTAGATAAAGCAGTGAGGATGGCACATCAAAGCGAGGAAGTGAAAAAACAGCAAGCTTTGCTGCAAGGAGACTTCAAAGCACAGGCTAGCGATGCTAAGTTTGTGGACAGAGCCAGAGAGCACAAAAATGGCAAGTTTGCTCAAAATAAACCTCATTATGTCAAAGAGCAAAACAGCAAGGGAAAAGCTTCACAGTCACAGTGTCTGAAATGTGGCAAATTTCCATCACATCCTAAACGTGACTGTCCTGCAAATGAAAGCAAATGTCACACATGTGGCAGAAAAAGGCATTATAGCCGTGTGTGTAGGACACCCAAGTCAGTACATGAGGTGGAAGAAGAGGATGAAGACGCCATTTTCCTTGGCAGCATCACAACAGATGGTGATCCTTGGTTGGTGAAAATTAAAATTCTCGACGAAAGAGTGACATTTAAAATCGACACAGGTGCCGATGTCACTGTTCTGCCGCACGTCGTGTTTCAGAACATATTTAAAGACAGTCCACCCATGCTCAGAAAAGCTTCTAAACCACTTTTGGGGCCAGGTAGGAGTCCACTTGATGTTGTGGGCATTGCCAGGCTGCTGCTTAAGAGAGGTGGAAAAGAAGAGATGGAGGATGTGTACATTGTTCGCCACCTGCACACTGCATTGTTGGGAAGATCTGTGAGCTGTAGGCTGGGGCTAGTTGCACGCCTAGACAGTGTTGACATAGAGTCACTAAAACAAACCTACCCAGAACTATGCAGTGGACTTGGAGAGGTACACCAGCCATATGCCATAAAGCTAAAACCAGGGGCAGAACCGTTCTCACTAAAAACACCAAGGAGGATCCCATTGCCATTGACGGACAAAGTCAGATAGGAACTGTCCCACATGGAAAGCCTCAGTGTGATATGTAGAATTGAGGAGCCAATGGACTGGTGCGCTGGCATCGTGGTGGTGCCTAAAAAGACAGGGGCCGTGCGAATATGTGTGGATCTAACCAAACTGGACGAGTCAGTGCGTCGAGAGAAATTCATCCTGCCATCAGTGGAGGAAACACTTGGAAAGCTGGCGGGAGCCAAAATTTTCAGTAAGCTGGATGCTAATATGGGGTTTTGGCAAATTCTCCTAACAGAAGATTCAGCAAAACTAACAACATTCATCACGCCTTTTGGACGTTTTTTCTTCAAACGTTTACCTTTTGGCATAGCATCAGCTCCTGAGCATTTTCAGAACAGGATGGTGACTGAAGTCACAGAAGGGCTCGAAGGAGTGGTGTGCCACATCGATGATATGCTGGTGTGGGGATGTACTCAAGAGGAGCACGACACTCGCCTGCATGCAGTTCTACAGAAAATCCAGAAGGCAGGTATCACGTTGAACATGGACAAATGTGATCTGTCTAAGACTGTTGTAAGTTTCCTAGGTCATGTGGTCTCCGCCAACGGCATCAGCCCAGATCCAGGCAAGACTGAAGCTGTGAAGAAGATGAAAGAGCCGACAACAGTGAGTGAAGTACGATCCTTTCTGGGGATGGTAAACCAGATGGGCAAGTTTATTCCACAGCTGGCGGAGAGAGACAAACCCTTACGTGATCTCCTGTCGAAAAAGAACTGCTGGATGTGGGGCATCGAGCAGGCAAAAGCTTTTCGAGATCTGAAGGAGGCACTGTCATCACCACCAGTTCTAGCTATGTATGATTCTAATAGGGACTGCAAAGTCTCAGCAGATGCATCATCATACGGGCTAGGAGGAGTGCTGCTTCAAAGATGGGGTGAGGAGTGGAAGCCGATAGCAAATATATCGCGGTCTCTCACACCAACGGAGCAAAGATATGCACAAGTGGAGAAGGAGGCACTGGGTCTGACTTGGGCTTGCGAGAGATTCCAAAACTTCCTGATTGGGAAACATTTCCAACTGGAGATGGATCACAAGCCTCTTTTAAGTCTCCTGGGGTCGCAACCACTGGATTCCCTACTTCCTCGAATCCAACGTTTCAGAATGCGTCTCATGCAGAGCAATCTACAGTGCTTTGTAAGAGTTATCACGATAGCTTTGCTGACATCTGGTGCTCACTTCATGTATGTGAAACCTCTCCTGAAAAAAAAAGCAACACGGACAAAAGAAACCTTGTTGTTTGTTGTTTATCACTCAAAATAACTTCTTCTTCACAAACTGAAGCCAAATCGCTAAAATCTAAAGTTTTAAATGGCTACATTCGACGGATGCGTTTGTATCTTTCTCCATTGTATTAAATGTGCCGTTGGAGCAGAGATCTGTATCTGACGTCACAATCACGTGACCGGAAAACCCCGAATTTACCGTGTAAAAAAATGGCGCTAATTTTTAACTATTTTGGAGAGGAATTTTCATTAATTTCACATTGCTTTAGCAAAAACGATCAGAGGTCAATCTTAATATATATATATGTTGTGCCATTTCATGGAAAGTTAAAAGATGATGTCAGCGGAGCTTTAAGACACCAAATAGAAGAGGAGACAAGCTCAGCAACCAGAAAATAAAAGTTTAGAGGAAGAAGGAACTAGTCAGAAATTACTGGCATGTCACATTTGTTAAAGAAAATAGTAAATAAATGGTGTTGAAGGGCAAAAACTCTTGTTTTAATGTAAAACGCCTGAGTATTAAAAAATAAGCAACTCAGTCATAAACTTTTTATGTTTCACCCTAAAACAAGAAGAGCTTTTAAAAATAATTTTCTGTTAAATACTACAAACAGGTGTATCAATACTTGGAAAGAATACAGTGGAGCAAACATGCTGGCAAACAGGATTTTTGTGACTTGGTATTTTGCTGCCATCTAGCGATCATAACGTAAATTACATGCAAGTTTAATACTGAAAAACAAATAAAATGGTTCATAGACTATTTTTTTCCCCCATGATAAGTGCAATTCAAAAATTGTTATTTTAGGTAAGGGCTGGATTATAAAAATTCTGAATCTGTTATTGGTTGGAAAAACAAAATCTGGGACTGTTTTTAATGTCAGGCAAAACTGAACTCACTTGGTAAAATAAATAAATTTACTTCTCAAGCATTATTTGGAAATTCAGCTAATTTCTTCTTCAAGTTTAAAAAAAACTGCTCATCTAAAAATGGCAGAAATGTACATAAGACCAAATACTTGCTAGTCCATGTGCACCTTTATTACCAATAAGAAACCAAAGGTTCTCAATCGTCAAGCTGAACAGTGTTTGCCAGTCAGATCCGGTCCAGGCCAGTGAACCATGCGGAGAAGACATGAGGAAATGACAGGATCACAAATATTTTATAAGTTACTTAATTTACAAACTGGATGAAAGGCTTATCAGAAAACAAAAGTACAATTTTGGTCATTATTTAAAAAAATTACTAAAGGTAATATTTAACTTATACAGTATCATGTTTTTGTGTTCATTGTTTTAAAAGAGTTTTTGTGACTCAGCTCTGTTGCAGCATTTGTAATTTTGATCATTCAGTCAGCTTGCATTGTGTAAAATGCGTCATATCTGTTTCCTGTCTCAGGTTTCAGCATTAAACGACAACAAACACCTGTATTGTCCCACACTGGGCTAAACAGCACTGAGCTCGGTTCACTTATTAGGAGTAAACTGATGCAAACCAGCTGCTGGAAACCTCCTTACACTAAACAGCTTTTCTACTGTCGGCGTCTTGTTAGGTTTCAGTCAAGCTGTCATCACAGTGAGACTAAATGAAAAACTGGATCCAGATTCCATGGAGCGACTGAACAGCAGCAACCTGAGCTCCTGAAGGACAAGAGTTACTGACAGTAAACAGATGGAAGAGGAAAACGTCAATTTACAGCTGATAACTCAAGGAGCGACGCCACAGACGCCGCAAGGCTTTCTGCTGTCTCCTCCTCCTCCCGGCGGTCTGTTGCTGCAGCTGCCGCTAGCAACGACGCGTTCGGGACGATTCTCGGCGGTGGCGGACGACGACAATTCGCGAAAGAGAGCGAGACCCAGGCGCTCCAGGAAGATCCTGCGTCTGGCGCGCTTGCCGCGCATCCAGTCGGGGCACGTCTCGCGCCACACATAGGCGTTGTGCGCGGACACGTCGAGCATGTTGTGGAAGAGCGCCAGGGGCCAGCGAGCCGTCCTGCGGCGGCAGCTGTAGGCCGCCAGCACCTTGTCCAGGTTGTCAACGCCGCCCTTGGTCGCATTGTACACGAGCAGAGCGAGCGGCTTGCGGTCAACGTGCTCCTTGCTCACGGCCGGGCGCAAGAGGCGCAGCGCGGTGGCGAGCAGGGTCACGTAGCAACTGCATCCGCCGCCGCCTCCTCGTTTGGAGGACGTGTAGGAGACGAGGGCGGCAGGGACGGGCGACAACATACCTGGTCGTGTGCTGAAGGACTGTGCAGGAGAACTTGCAGCGGTCTTCACAGACATCTTTAACATCTCACTGAGTCAGGCTATCGTCCCCACCTGTTTCAAAGCCACCACCATCATCCCTGTCCCAAAGAAGGCAACGCCCTCCTGCCTCAATGACTATCGTCCAGTAGCACTCACCCCGATTCTGATGAAGTGCTTTGAACGGCTAGTCATGAAAAGCATCACATCTGTCCTCCCTGCCTCCCTGGATCCCTTCCAATTTGCATATCGGCCTAATCGCTCAACCGACGATGCCATCTCCTCTGCCCTCCACACAGCTCTCACACATCTGGACACGAAGGACTCTTATGTTAGAATGCTGTTCATTGACTTCAGCTCAGCATTCAACACCATCATCCCCCAACAGCTCATCCTTAAACTGGACAGTCTGGGGCTGAACACCTCAATGTGTAACTGGCTTCTAGACTTCCTGACCGGGAGACCACAAGCAGTACGGGTCAAGAATAACACATCCAGTACCATCACATTGAATACAGGAGCCCCACAAGGATGTGTGCTGAGCCCCCTTCTATTCACCCTGCTAACACACGACTGCACACCATCATACAGCTCCAACCACTTCATCAAGTTTGCGGACGACACAACAGTGGTGGGTCTCATCAGCAACAACGATGAGACGGACTACAGGAACGAGGTGAGCCGCCTGGCCTTGTGGTGCGGACACAACAATCTCACTCTCAACATGGAGAAGACAAAGGAGATTGTTGTGGACTTCAGGAAGAGGGATGCAGCACGGTGGCACAACTGGTAGAGCTGATGCCTCTCAGCGAGAAGGTTGCCGAATCAAATCCCGGCCCGGGGGCCTTTCTGGGTGGAGTTTGCATGTTCTCCCCATGCATGCGTGGGTTTCCTCCGGGTACTCCGGTTTCCTCCCACAGACCAAAAAACATGCATGTTAGGCTGATTGGTGACTCTAATTTGACCGTAGGTGTGAGTGAGAGAGTGAATGGTTGTTTGGT
This sequence comes from Garcialebias charrua, assembly GCA_038048925.1. Classification (NCBI taxonomy): domain Eukaryota; kingdom Metazoa; phylum Chordata; class Actinopteri; order Cyprinodontiformes; family Rivulidae; genus Garcialebias; species Garcialebias charrua. The sequence goes on along the minus strand of JBBPBX010025162.1, from coordinate 16,316 downwards.
GTGAGTGAGACAGGTCCCTCTTGTAAATGAGTCCCCGTGACTCAACGAGGCTAGCCTGTATAAATAAAGGTTGAATGAATGCCCAACATGCCCCTCTGACCATCAACAGCACCACAGTGGAGAGAGTGGACTGCACCAAGTTCCTGGGAGTGCACGTCTCAGAGGACCTGTCCTGGAACAGTAACACTGCATCAATGGCCAAGAAGGCTCACCAGCGCCTCTACTTTCTCCGCAAGCTGAAAAGGGCTGGAGCTTCAACCCCCATCATGTGCACCTTCTACAGGGGTGCCAAGTGTTCTGACCAGCTGTATCACTGTGTGGTTTGGTGCATGTACTGCATCCTGCCGCAAGTCCCTCCAGCGCATCGTGAGAGCAGCTGAGAAGATTGTCGGCACCTCCTTCCCCTCACTACAGGACTTACACAGTAACCACCTCACCCGAAAACTCCTCTGCATGGCGGGTGATCACACACACCCACTACACAGCTGCTTCAGCCTGCTGCCATCAGGGAGGAGACTGAGGAGTCTCCAGGCTCGAACCAGCAGACTGAGTGACAGCTCTGTTCATCAGGCAGTCAGGATGCTAAACTCTCTGCCTGCTCTGCCTCCCCTCCCTCTGGTACTGCCTTGACACAAAAAAAACTTTCACACATTACCACACAACACAAAGTTTTTAACACTGGACTCTGTGTCATCAAAACGGGTTATTCACTAAACTCTCAGTCATGTGCTCATTCAAATTGCACTACTTCTTATATTTGCACAAATTATTGTATTACATTACTGTCTATAGTCATACTACTGTTTACATGTATTACTATTGTTTACATTTATTACGACTGTTTACATTTATTACTACTGTTTACATTTATTACTACTGTTTACATTTATTACTACTGTTTACATTTACACTACTTTTTATATCTACACTACTGCTGATATATATATTCTTTTTACTAGCCTTATTGCATATGCCACTCTACCTCTATACCAATATTAACTACCTCATACATATACTGTGTTCATAAACTTCATATGCTGCTTTGTCACTCTATTACAAATGTCAATGTCAGAACCTTCATTTTATTTTATAGATATAATTTTTATACTTTTATACAGTACTACTATGCAAAAATTACTATGCAAAAACTCAAGACAGTATTACACTTTTATTATTTCATTTTTTGCTTATGTTTATTAAATGTTTTAGTGTTTTAGTGTTTAAATGGTTACTGTTGCACCGAGGGACTGAGAGAAAGGCAATTTCAATCCTGTGTACGTCCTGTACATATTGCAGTTTTGACAATAAAGTTGACTTTGACTGACTTTGACATATGTAAAAGCAACAATCCAGACATGCTCCTGTTTTTAGTATCTTACACTGTTTTATAATGTAGCATGTTCCCTTTCAGTCATGTCTCTCGGTGCAACATATGCTATGGGAATTGCGCCCCCGCGCGATTACCTGAAGGAATACATTCACGCCTTTACGGCAGGGGCGTCAGCATCGCGCCAGAGGCCCCACCCTCTGGGTACTTAAGCCGCTGACGCCCATTCATCATTCTCTTATTGCCCTTCACCTCGCTTAAAACCTGAACTTCATGGAACTTCTTTGTTGTTGCATCGCTCGATCAGAGGTGAGCTTGCTCCCTACGCTGAGTGTACAGAGAAATTTTTCCTGCGTACTGCTAGGCTGGTGAAAGCTAGTCCAGCATTTTTCTACTTACCACGAAGTTTTCTTCTCTCTTTGCAGCTGCTTCGCTAGATGGCGCTAACTAAGTCACAACACTCCCTGCTAACATTAGCAGGCTAGGCAGCGAAAGCAAGACGACGGAGAGGACGGCTTCGAACTAAAGGAAACTAGGAACAGCCTCGACGCTTCTCGTCTCCGGACATGGCTCCCGAGAAGGGAAAACGGAGGACAAAGACTCAGAAGAAAACCAGCAGGAAGACGAGCCCTCGCTCGCACCCCTGCCCCAGTGGCTGCGGCTACTCCCTCTCGGCGACGGACACCCACATGGCCTGTCCTGTCTGCCTAAGGATTCTGCATGCAAGAAAAGCGCTGGAATCCCCCGACTCCTGCTCCCACTGCTGTCGGATGCCGGCGGTAGTGAGAAAACGCCGCAAGGATGCGTTGGCTAAATCCATAGTGAAGGCCGCGGCGCTGAAGGCCGCACGCCTCGTAGAGCTGCCCGATCCCGGGCCGGAGCTCGAGAACGTGGACCTGGAATGCAGTGGTCAAGTCGGGGATGAGAACGTGTCGGATTCCTTGGTCCCCATCGAGGACTCGACGCCCAAAGTGTCTGACCAAGACGCGGAGTACGGTTGCAGAAGAAAAACTGTGGATTCCTTCCAGAACCTGGCGCAAATTCTACCGGAACCAGACGTGTCGGTCCCTGCTCTGTTTGACCTGTGTCATAGGGCGGCGGATGCTCTGCAGGTCGCGTGGCCAGACTCCACGCCTCGCCAACAGGTTACGATGCTGGCGGGAAACTACTTCTATGCGAAGCAGCAGCCGACGACGTCGCAAAAAATGACAATTTTCCCGGACTTCCTCATGGAGCTCAAACGCTCCTGGGTGGAACCCGGAGCTCCCATGACGCTGCCACTTTCTCGACTCCTGGATGTCACTGGAATGGAGACTGCAGGCCTCGCCAGTGCACCCCTTGTTGAGAATTTCTTTGGGATTTGTTATTTAGGATATTATAATTTAATATCAGTAACTATATATTTTGTTGCTGTTCGCTACATTGATTTGGTTGATGTTTGTAGTTGGTATAAGGCTGAAAGCGGACTACGTATCCCATGATGCTTTGTAACGGTTGAGCGGTAGCTAATGGCTGAGTCCGCCTCCTCTGCTTTCTGCTTACTTTGTTGTTGTTGCCATAGCAACAACGTTTTAAGTTTTCTGAGGATTTTGTTCGACCCTCGGTTATGTATCCATACGTATGATTCATTCATCACCTTTGTTTCACTAAAGTTCATCTGAATATTCCGCCCGACTCTTTTTTTCGTCATTCGAAGTCAGTCAAAGAAAATATTCAACATTTTCTGGTGCTGAAACTCGGGAGCAGGAGACATGGCTGACGAAAATAGAAGCGGCACGGAGCAACAGGACAGTGGAGAACAGCATATTGAAAGAACAAGGATGAAGCGCCGGACAATACGAAGTTCTACTACGCGACTACTGAATCAGATTGATAGTGAATTAGGACAACCCGGACGTTGGACGTTTGCGGGAAATGCTGGCTGTGTTAATGGCAAAAGCGGACAGTTTGAATGAGCTGAACCGTGCTATTGAGGAGCACACTCAGCTGGACGAAATGGAAGCGGAAACCGAACTCGCAGAGGAGTATAACGACCGTATCGCAGTATGAACGAACGTGCTAAACGAATGATAAGGACGTCAGAAACTGTGAATACAGAACCCCGATGGGCGCAAGTGAGTGGGAACAACGTAAACGCCACACATCACAGGAACACTACAGTAAGGCTGCCTAAACTAATAATTGACAAACTCAACGGAGATGTTAGTTTATGGCAAGAATTTTGGAGCCAATATGAGACGGCGATTCACTGTAACGAAGCTCTTTGTAAACGAGAGAAGTTTACATACATGAAGACTTACCTAACAGGAACAGCTGCAAAGGCTGTAGCAGGTCTCACTCTGACAGACAGTAACTATGATGCTGCAGTTCAAATACTAAAAAGCAGATTTGGAAGGAAGGACTTAATAATAAACGCTCATATGTCAAAGCTCCTGAATTTGAATCCTGTAAAGAAATCCTCAGATGTGAGTGCTATGAGACAGTTGTATGATGAATGCGAAGTAAAAATTAGAAGCTTAGAATCACTAGGAGTAGTGTCAGACACATATGGAGGCATGTTATGCCCAATACTGCTCCAGATGATACCAGAAGAACTGTCTCTTGAGTACAGTTGTCAGAGGGGAGATAAGGATGAGTGGAAGGTGCATCAGGTGCTGGAGTTTTTACAGAAAGAAGTTCAGAGTAGAGAGAGAGCCTTGCAAATGATGAGATCATATAATCAAAAGGAAACCCTGCCTGGGCACAGATTAGGTAGTAAATCATATGGATCCACTGACATAAAGCAAAGGAAACCAAGCATGACATCAGCAGCTGCACTCCACACTGATAATCAAAAGGCTCAAACCTGCCTCTTCTGTGACAGTGTTGAACATAAGGCTGAAAACTGTCCAGAACATGGGGTGTCAGCACGTAAAGAAAAGCTGAAGAGACTTGGTCGTGCTTTGTTTGTTTAGGACAGAAACCAGCGGCGGCCGCCACTAGAGGGCGCTAGGGGCGCCGCCCCTCCTTGGAACTGCAGCTCTTCACCATTTGAAGATTTAATTTTTTTTTATAAAAATGAAATAATAATAAAAAATATTTCGAAATGTATGCATATATGTTTTTAGTTGTGTAGGATAAATATTTTATGAGTAATGATTGTTTGTTTTAAAAAACATTTTCTGATTGTGACGTACTTCCGGTTCCCCGCTGGGCACCACCTGCGGCTTTTCCATTGAATCTAATTATAACTAGCGCGCTAGCGCATGCGCAGTTTATGTCCCATCTGTCCAAAACTATTGGACTGTACAGGTCGCATTTTCCGTCGCCCTCGAGCCTGGACTCGTCTTGTATCGACGCGGATCAACAGCGTGTTTCCGGTTTGACTGCCGAGGAGGGAGGGGGAGTGCCGGGGGACTCTGTTTACACAGTCAGAGCTGATCACACGCAACTACCTACGTTGAAACAGCAGTAATTATTAATGGTGCCTTTCTACACAGGTAAGCAAGTAATAATTAGTGACTTTAATAAATCGCTAAGCGCACATGAGCAACGTTTGAGCTGATCTCATCTGTGTGCGTGACGTGGTGTCGTGTGTTGCGGTCAGTCACACAGTAGCTAGCTACTAGCTGTGCTTATGAACGTTGTGGTGTTTCTTTATCTAATGCTTATTACTATTCCTGACTGATATGGCTCTCAACTAGATGTTACAAAAGTGTTTTCTAAACGTTATGTGTTTAATATTATGATTATCAGGTGTTTATGTATTAATATTTTGATTATCAGATGTTCGTGTGTTAATATAATGATTGTCAGTTGTTTATGTGTTAATGTTATGATTATCAGATGTTCATGTGTTGTGTTAATATTATGAATATCAGATGTTCATGTGTTAATATTATGATTATCAGATGTTCATGTTTTTAACTCAAGCTTGTGTACAAAAGTTGAGCTGAAGTCAAACCTGTTAAATATCAGACAATATAAACTTTTATATTCACCAGATGTCTGCTATATCAATCAATCACCTTTATTTTTCCAGGTAGAGTCCGTTGAGATGGAGATCTCTTTTACAAGGGTGACCTGGTCAAGTGGTCAGCAGCACACGTCACATGGTAATTGACAATAAGCATTTGCATTTACCAACAAAGATGGTTGTATGAACCTGTTTGTAGCAGCCCTTAAACATTTTTCTTCCACTGTACAGGAGGACATGGTAGGAGGTGATAATGAGGGGATCCTCTGGTCCAGCCTCGATGTTTCTGAGAAGTGGAGTCGCCACCGCACATAATACGATACCCAAATACTGTAATAATACCAGTGGTGGAGAAAGTACTCAAACACTGTACTTAAGTAAAAGTAACGACAGGTAGTTGCAGTGCTCTTACAACATTCTCGTGCACAAAACTACCTTGACTCCCTCTATCTAATAGGCAACGGACCATCTTCCTGCTGGTAGGTCCAACCGCCCATGCCTTGGCTGTCTGTAGTAGCACAGTGTTTTCATTATTAGACTTGGTTTCCTCAGCTTGGGGAATCACAGAGGAAATAACAGTTTCCATATTGGTAGAGACTGAAGGGGGTGGGGTCTCGTTTTTGTCACAAAGAGCTATGTGATGCCTGCCGCCACATGTGGCGCATGACCCACCCTTAAATCTACAAAACCTTGCGATGTGTTTCTGTCAGTGCGGCTCGTGACATTTTCACCAGGGGGGGCTATATACAGTATATATATATATATATATA
>JBBPBX010025161.1:18889-39119 GCA_038048925.1 Garcialebias charrua | reverse complement strand
GGGGGGGGGTGGTGAAGGACTGATACCTCCCCTCTCATCCTCCCCCCTAAGCTCAGCTGTCCTGCAATGTGCTGCTGCTTGTCATTGAGGAGAAGTAGAAGATTGTTGCCTGTGACAGAGCAATCCCCAATGAAACACACACACTTACACACTTTTTCCCCTCCACCAGAATAAATAATGTGGCTTCTATGCTTTTGAACTTAAAACATTATTTCCAAAAGTTGTGAGAAATTATTACAACCTAAAGCCAAAGTAAAAGGATTTGAACAGTTTTACTTGTAGCCCGAGTAAATTCTGGATTTGACATAGTGTTAACGTGACAGAATGTATAGATGTGTAAACAATAAGTTAACACTTGATTTCTTGTCTGCTGCATCTCAAGTACTCACTTCAAAATGCTGAGAGGAACCTACTTCTCAAACAAGTGTGTCTGATGCCACAAAACACACACACACACACACACAAGTTCTCCAGTTCTGCTGACAATGGCTCAAGATGACGGAGGGTTATGAGTGACTCTGACACACTGCAGACCCCCTCCCTGCTGCACTCCTCAGTCCAACACAGGGGTCTTTGTGCTCCTTCCACCATCAGTGACCATCCATCACAGACTAACCTGACAGCCCACGGCAGCCTCGTGCCAAGCTCCAACTGCACACTTGGCCTCGGACCCAAATCTGAGCCCAAAACCTCAAGACTGGACTGCGAATGTCCAGCAATACCACTGCCTGTCCAGAGCTGAAAAATCTGTCACTTCAACTACTGAGACAGATTCATTCACACTTTTCTAACCTATCAGTTACAAATTCATACAAATACTGAGAATTAATGTTTTTTATTGATATTAAAGGAATTTAAAAGACCGGTTTAATTTAGCTGTGCCAAATTTGAACCACCCTGGAGCTGACACTAACACTGAACTTTTTACTTGCCTTGAAATACTCCTACTTTTATCTAAAGCAGGGGTGCCCAAACTTTTTCTCTGAAAGGGACAAATTTAAAATCTATCAGAGGGCTGCGGGCCAAATGCAATACTATAATACACGAAATGCAAATAATTATTTAAGTAAAGTCCATTTATTTATTTTACAGTCATTTATCCTTCCATTTTGTATAAAGAACATTACAGAACAGGCTGTGTTGGTGGTGGTGGTGGTGGGGGGGGTCTGGGGGTCCTCCCCCAGAGAATTTTGAATAAAGTAGATGCTATTTCCTGTATTTTGGTGTATTTTACAAAGGTTCATTACAGTAGATTAACATAACAAAACTTAACGTCTGTTATTGTTGAAATCTTTGACTGAAAAGCGTTCTCAATGCAACACGGCTGCAGCTCTGCAGGTGAGGAACGTTCACTTCAGGACAAATTGAGGTCACTGACTGGTCAGTCACTGACCGGTCAGTCACTGACTGGTCCGTTGCTGACGTGCCTACTGGATTGACTGACAGGTGGCGTGGCTCGTGCAAAACAAAATATAGAGATTTTACTGGCCTGTTTGAGACTGTTGTCATTTAGTCCATATTTATTCAATATTTTGGTGAATCTAAGGTTCCCTTATCAGTCAGTGCAACATATGACTATGGGAATTGCGCCGCCGCGCGGTTCACCTGAAGTAATACAATCACGCCTCTTTACGAGGCAGGTGGGCGTCAACCAGTGGTGTAGTCTACGTGATACGCAGGTATACGCCGTATACCCACTAGAAAAGCTTGGGATTTCCGTATAACCACTTAAATGTGCCCAATGATACGTAACGTGACAACAAACACGCGTTGCATAAAGATAGATTATGTTCGCTGCTCATAAAGGCTGAGTTAAGACTCGCGCTTTGGTCCGTAGGCTGGAGCGTGCGCGCTGCGCGTGCACTGTGCCGTGCGGCAAAATGCGTTCAGGACACTTCACTGCGCCGCGCGTCTCGCGGTTGCCATAGTTTCGTGTTCCTCTGTTGTACGTGAGGCTCACAGCCATTGGCTGAGCTGAGCTCACTACCATAGTTCTCTGCTCTGTGATTGGTTTCTTAAGAAGCTCCTTTATGATTGGCTGCTCGGGATGCAGGGGACAGACGGTGTAGGTAGAGCATTTTCGCTAACGACGACAGACTCAAAATGAAAAGGAAACAAGCTACACTTTTTGAATGTTTTTATAAACCAGCTGAACCCGAAGCTACAGAGACAACATTAGAAGAACCTACCAGTTCGACGGCCGAAACCAGCCATAATGAGGTTGATATCTGCATTTCCCCAGGTAAGTGTTGGCTAGTACAAGTTAGCTGAAGCTAGCTCAAGCAGCAAGTAACTGCATGTTTTTATCGACCTTTTCTGATGCCAAACTCCAAAATGCGCATCAAGAAACCTTGATGGAAACACGGTTACTGTCCAGAATTTTACAGTAACATTTCATATAAATAAATATGTGAATATAAAAATGATTTGTTTGTGACAAAGTCTGTCACTCCAATAATCAACAAAATGCTATGCTTTTTACTCTGTTTTAAAACTCCTTGTTTCATTTTTAGATCCAAATTGGCCAGCCTTGTGGAGTGAAAGTCAGGCTCGGGAATTTAAAAACAGACATCCCTGGTTGGAATGGAGGAACAAAAAATTAGGTAAATATAAAAAAATATGGGAACCAATTTGTATATAAGGTTTAATTGATATATTTCCAACATTAACATATTATGACTTGATAATTTTAAAATAGTCTGATAATCATATCTTTCAAAAGTTTAGTACAGTATATTACATGAGAAATTATATATATGTGTGTGTGTGTGTGTGTGTGTGTGTGTGTGATCATTTCATTTTCACGTTTTAGTTGGTCATAATGCAAAAGTGTATGCAAATAATAATGAAAGGTAATAATGAATGTAATTGTCGACACATGCTTACAGTCTAGTGAATCAGTAGATTCTAGTATTATTACTGGTATCAGGAAACATTAAAAAATATACAAATATGACAATTTTTATTTACTTCCTGCAGGATGTGCTGTTTGCAGTACCATAACGTCAACTGGTGTCCTGACTGAAAAGAGGGTCTCCATATCGGAGGAGTGGGCCTCCTTCAAGATCCAGTCATCAGGCTCAGGTTTGTTGTGCATTTATTAAAATGTAAGCATCACAGACATTTTGCAATGTTAAATATGCTTAAAATTCAAAATAAATTGTCAATTACATTGCACTACATTGCATTTTTGTCTCTAAATGTCCTGATTCATCTCAGTAATCTAGGTAGAAAAAGGAAAAATTAAGTACCGGTAGGTCCTCCGGACAGGTTTTTGTCTCTAAGCACAGTATACCCACTACAAAAATGTAGACTACACCACTGGCGTCAACGTCACCACTGAGGCCCCACCCTCTTGGTATAAGACCGACTGACGCCCAGCCTACTTTCTCTTATGCCCTTCACCTCGCTTACACCTGAACTTCATGGGACTCTGTATCTACATCGCTCGATCGGAGGTGAGCTCGCTCCCTACACTGAGCGTACAGAGAAATTTCCTGCGTGTTGCTGGGCTAGCGAAAGCTAGTCCAGCCTCTTTTATTTAACCTCAAGGTTTTTTCTTCTCTCTTCGCAGCTGCTTCGCTCGACGGCGCTAACTGCGTCACACCGCTACCCTGCTAACGAGTTAGCGGGCTAGCCAGCGAAAGCGACGCAACAAAGAAAACGTCTCCGGACCACGTTAGCATTGCTAACGAGCTCGACTCTTCTCAGCCATGGCTCCAGAGAAGGGAAAGCGAAAACCAAAAAATTCTAAAAAGACCAGTAGGCCAGCGAGCCCCAGCGGCTGCGGCTATTCCCTTTTGGCGATGGACACCTACGAGGCCTGTCCTGTCTGCCTAGGGATGTTGCATGTTAAGACAGCGCTGGAATCCCTTGAGTCCTGCCCGCACTGCAGCCAGATGCTCGAGGCTGTGAGGAAGCGTCGAGTGGACATCGTGGTCAAGGCCATGGGCGGCTCCGCTGCGGCACGCGACCCGGACCTCACAGAGGCACTCACTCCCACACCGGAGCTCGAGGCTGTGGACCTGGAGGACAGCGGCCACGCTGACTGGGGGACAGTATGGACATTACAGCCCCCGTCGGGAACTCCACCGCCGAATACGACATGAGAAGCCCGTTATGAGCAGACGAGCTCTCGCTAACAGCCTCGGGTGAGATTTCAGACGACGAAGCTGAGAACGAGGAAGAAGGAGAAGAGGAAGACTTCTCCCAGAACCCGAACACAGCTCAGCCAGAGACGGACGTCTCAATCCCCGCTTTGTTCGACTTGTGTCGCAGAGCGGCGGACACGCTACAGATCAGCTGGCCAGAACCCCCACCTCGCCAACAGGTAAGGAGGTTGGCGGGGAATTATTTCTATACCAAACAGCAGTCGGCCACGAGGCACAGGATGCAGATTTTTCCGGATTTCCTGACGGAGCTCACTCGCACCTGGGCTGAACCCAGGGCTCCCATGCTTCTGCCGCTCTCCCAGTTCCTCGACGTCGCCGGAATGGAGGCAGCAGGAATCGCCAACGTCCCACAGATGGAGGACACGCTGGCGGATCACTTGGCCCCCAGAACATCGGGTGCAAAACCAACTCTGCCCAGCAAAGCCTGCTGCGCCTCGGCCTCCCAGCTCGAGAAATATTATCGGGCTCAGGGTCTCGCGGTCCGCACGATGAGCGCTTCAGCCATGATGCAGGCCTACTTGGCAGAGAAGCTGCAGGAGCTCCTGGTAACGACAAACAAACAGGTTGCGACAGACATCCTGGAGGAAGCCCGCAAGGCGACTGACTTCGTCCTACGGATGATGGGGACCACGGCCATCACTCAGGGGAGATGTATGGCTGAAGTGGTCATCGCCCAGCACCACCTGTGGCTGACTTTGACGGACCTGCCAGAGGGCCAGCGGTTCCCCTTCCTCCACCACCCGATCGAACAGACGGGACTCTTCGGAGGGGCTCTGGAGCATATCCAGAGAAGGCTGGATCAAAGGCGAAAACAGGCCGAGGCCCTGAGAGACAGGATGCCGAGAAAGGCTTTTGCGTCCCCAAGAGACACCAGTGGGAGCAGACCCCCGCAGCCTCGACACCGCTCTGCCACACGCCGTCCCCCGCCAAAAAGACCAGCTTACGACGGGGAGCAGCGACAGAGACCCGCAGCAGGCCCATCTCAGGCTGGCCAGTCCTGGACCAGGAACAGGTTCGTTCCTCGCCAAGCAGTTCTGCAGAGAACCTCCTCAGCGAACCGGGACAGAAGACAGAAGTTGGCCTGACGAAACGGGACTACTTCTCAGTTTTGAAGGTTCGTCCGCCCATGTGGTACGGGAACCAAGATGTTTAAATCCAGACTTTATATGTAAAAAACTACAAAAACCTGGTATAGGATATATACGGGGTCAATATTAAACTAACACACTTTATATATCTTAATTACTTACTTATTCAGATTGAATAATAATTTAATGGATTCTTTTCTTTTTCAGTTTATTAATATTTCTGTGATCATAATGAACTTGAGACAAATAAACCATGAAGTGACCATGAGATTTTAACTTAGTTTGGTATGTCAAAGACACTACCATTTATTTAAAATAAATCAACTAAATTAACACCATTACACTTGATTGACATGATTTCACTTTCTTGCAATTTAATGCGTCAGCAAATTTAATTGTAACAACAGACATAAATACAGGATGTCATTATACTTAGTCTGTGGCATAAATACAGGATGTCATTATACTTAGTCTGTGGCTCTTAGCTTAAATATAGTTACCAGCTTAGAATGGAGATAGGGAGAGATTTAAGAGGAATAGGGAGAGGTTAAGAGAGGAAGTTATTTATCTTGAGTTTAACCGGATGACACTTTCCATCCGACTTCTGCTAAATCCTAGCCTGGTTAAAACCAGACCCTTGTCCTTCACTTCGCTTCGTACTAGGGTCTGGGACTTCTCCCATAGACAACGATTTCTCTGGTAGATTTTTGACCGGACCAATCAGAGAACAGAAGGCGGAGTTTTGTTAGTTTAGCCTGGCGAGGTCCAGGCTATTCAGATAAATAGCTCAGAAACCACTCGGTGGATATTTTTTCTGCTACCAGTGTGTAATTATATGGCTCTAATTTACTGACTGTTGGCCTAGATGAAACATTTGAGATAAAATTCGATTTTTTATAATTTATTTTCGTAGCGCACCCGAGGCTGTTTGGAAAATGTCAAACCGAAACAATTTAAATCCAGCAGATTTGACCATTTCGTGAATTGATTTAGGAACTGTTAAGCTCAGGAACACTTCTGATATAACGTCAGCTAAGAAATATATTTTTTCTCAGCAAAGAAATAATAGTTTTTTACCTTGTTTTCTTGAAAATTCCTTCGTGGCGGCAGCCATTTTAACTGACGACGTCAGTCGACGTCGTTCAAAACTCCGCCTTCTGTTCTCTGATTGGTCCGGTCAAAAATCTACCGGAGAAATCGTTGACTATGGGAGAAGTCTCAGACCCTAGTACAAAGCGAAGTGAAGGACAAGGGTCTGGTTTTAACCAGGTTAGCTAAATCCAGGTACGTTTGTAAACGCTGACTCATTACCTTGAAGACGATTAGTCTGGTAAAGAGATGGCACCAGCCTTTCAGGCGTACAAAATCGTTGCAGGTCCAGCACGTCCGAACCGGTTCTCGTTTACATTTCAACGTCTCCTGGGATCCGCGTCGATCATCAGAAAATGGTGTCAGCAGCTCCTGGTTGACTTCAAGATAACTTATTCCAGAAAGGAATAATCAAAGTTCTGAGCTTACGCTCAGTTTGAAGTGGACTGATAACGAGCATGTTATTAGTCTTTAACTGAATGACGTGTCCTTAGCGTGTGACTGACGTTCATTCAGCTCTTTGGGCCGTCAATCGACTCCAGGATCTCTTTAAAGCCCGAATTATCAGTAGACGGTGAAGAAGCGCTATCTAAACTACCGTGTCTGTGCCTTTTAGCATTCGGGGTACTAGCAACGGCACCGGAAGTAGCATTAGATTTTCCCATGACAACACTTTCGTAACACTCGTCAACAAACAATTCCAGACTTTGCAAAGTTTCTTCTTCCAGCTTGTTTGATTAGAAAAAAAGTCAGTTAATAGTATTTAATAATACTAACAACTTTTAAACAATATTACATTTAATTATTTCGTTTTTATTTACTTGTTTTATTTTATACTACATTTAATTTAATCTCTTTAAATCTTTTTATTTTTAATCATATAAATATTAACTTACCCAAGCTTTATCATACTCACGCACAGTTTTTTCCTCTAACTTCTCAGCAACAGCTCATTGCAGCTCCACACTGTCACACCTGCCCATCCAGCTCTTTGGGGAGACCTCATGTCTTGAAGTCCCCAGCAAACTCTAAAGCGTTCCGGGAAGCAAAACGCTTTTACTAAAAATGTTGAGATTAGAACACAGATTCCTCATTGGTCCGTGGGCCAAGAGGAGTGTGAAAACGTGAAGTGAAAACTCAAGGTTGACAGTAGGTCTGCTTAGATAACAAAGAGGAATGTTTTGGAAAAAGTGTCTGAAAGAGAGGAGACATCTCGACGTTAGTGAGTTTTTTAGCTGAACTCAACAAAAACAACATCTGAGCAAGTCATTTTGACATATTATTCACCTCTGACACTTATTAGACACTTTCATTTGCAGAAATGACACCATACTGCTTCACATTTAAAGAATAACACAGCATATAACATATATCATGAAAATGACAAAAGGTTATTCTTTTGATTACATTAGAATAAAATCAAAGGGGCCAATAGTCTCTTTGTGAGTGACTATATATGTTCTCAGATTACAATTAATGGAATAAATTGTGTTAAACGTCTGTTCACTGAGAGGTCAGCAAAGGTCATCACTGGAACAGTTCAAAACACTTCAGTTTTTGACCCTGGGTAGGTCCACTACACTGGTGACATTTGTGTGTGCAAAAAACAAGGTGTTTTTGCTAAGTGTGTAAATGAAACACATTTTTGCTCTTCAGAACACAAAAATAAAGTACCAAAAGCACGAATTGCCCTGGTTCTTGACAACAACAAAAAACAACAACAACAACACAACACCATTTTTGTGAAAACAGTCACGATGAAGGGAGAGGGCAATCACCCCTCCTCCGTCGTGGAACACAAGGTGTCAGGTCAGACTATGAGCCCCAGTGGGGCGTCTGGGGTCTGTCTGGAGCAGACAGACTTCATGGCGTCCGTTGGCGGACAGGTCAGCACGTCCGGGGCCATGCGGGGGGAGGCAAATGCTCCCCCTCCCGCACCTACGACGCACATACAACCCACAATAAACATGTCTCACAGGCTCACCGCGCAGGCCTGGAGGGTTTGTTGCCTAAACACGTGGGTCATGACGACAGTGTGTCGAGGCCTACGGCTGCAGTTCCACAAGAGGCCGCCCCCATTCACCGGGGTGCTGCAGTCAAACATTACACCAGACCGTGCACACGTCTTAAGAGAGGAGATATCAACGATGCTCCAAAAAGGGGTGATAAAAATGTTGTTCCAAAACACAATATACACTTCAGAAAGTATTTCCTCGTGCCCAAACGGGATCAGACCTTGAGACAGATTCTGGATCTCAGAGCACTGAACAGGAGAATAAAAACTTACAAATTCAAAATGCTCACGCTGAGACAGGTGATCCAGTTCGTGAGACCAGGAGATCACGCATGCACAGTGGATTTGAAAGATGCTTTTTTCCACGTGAGCATTTGGAAGAAGCACTGAAAATATCTTCGCTTTGCATTCGAAAGGAAAATTTAAGAATTCCTGGCTTTACCTTTCGGGTTAAAAACTGCACCACGCACATTTACAAAATGTCTGGATGCAGCCTTGACCCCGCTCAGGGGTCAAGGGGTCAGAATTATGAATTATCTCGACGATCTTTTAATTCTGGCCGAGAGCAGAACACAAGCCCAGCTGCACTCACGGATGGTGATGGCTCACTTGGAGGCTCTGGTCTTAGTCATAAATCTGCAGAAAAGCGATTTGACTCCTTCACAGATTACCGTATTTCTGGGTGTACAGGTCAACACCATTTTGTACAGAGCACGACTTTCAGAGGAACGAGTCTCTTCCATCCGCCTCTGCCTGGCACACTTTCAGCTGGACCAGAGAGTGTCTCTGAAGCTCTGCCAGCGCCTTCTGGGTTTGCTGGCAGCAGCCATCCCCTGCGTGCCTCAAGCATTATTAAAAATAAGCGCCCTGCAGATATGGCTAAACAAAAAAATGCATCCTGCCTCCCTCAGGAGGGTAGGGAAGATATTGATCAGCCCAGAGTGTATGTCAGCCCTGGAACCCTGGAGGGATCCTTCTATGTTCATGACAGGCGTCCCGCTGGGACGAGTACTGTCTTGTGTGGTGATCACAACAGACGCTTCAAAGGGAGGTTGGGGAGCTTTTTGCCGAAACCAGAATGCCCAAGGGCTCTGGAAACAGCAGGATGCGAGATTCCACATCAACTTCCTGGAATTGAAGGCTGTTTTTCTGGCTGTGAAGCACTTTTACAAAAAGGAACTGATTACAAAACAACATGTCATGATAAAATCGGACAACAGAACAACTGTGTCCTATATCAACAGAGAAAGGGGGACGAGGTCCCGACCCCTCCTCAGCCTGACACACAAGCTGCTCACGTGGTGCAGCCCCCGAATATTGTCACTGTGAGCGACACACATCCTGGGCGAGCTAAACTACGGGGCAGATGCCCTCTCAAGAGGGCCACTGCTAGCCTCAGAGTGGAGGCTGAATCCATGTATCGTGGACCAGATCTGGTCACGATACGGGCGGGCATCCATAGATCTGTTCGCCTGCAAAATCAGCACGCACTAAGTCCTGTACTTCTCACTGAAGGAAACAGATGCTCCGCTGGGAACAGACGCCCTGGCTCACAACTGGCTAGCAGAGATGCTATATTATGCGTTTCCCTCCATCCCTCTGATTCAGGTGACGCTGGAACGTGTACGTAGGGGAGCTCTCTCCCTGATACTCATAGCTCCCAGATGGCCACAGAAACCGTGGTTCCCAGAAATGATCTCACTGTTATCAGGGACACCATGGCAGCTACCCCCCCCACATGGACCTGCTGACCCAGGCCCACGGGCAGCTCTTTCATCCACGTCCAGAACTGTGGCAGCTCTCAGCCTGGCCTCTGAGAGGAACAGGCTGATAGCCTCCGGCCTCCCCAGCAATGTCATAAACACGATACAAGGGGCGAGAGCCCAGTCAACCCAGACTCTCTACGCTCAAAAATGGCGTGTTTTTGAGGCCTGGTGTCTGGAAAGGAATATTATTTCATATTCCTGTGACCTGGTCCAGCTCCTCACCTTTTTACAAGACCTGCTGGAAAAAGGCAGCTCCTTTTCCACCATTAAGGTGTTTTTGTCAGCCATCTCGGCGTGCCACGAAGGCTGGGGGAGGGGGAGGTAAAACACCCGGTGCCCACCCTCTCATGATACGTTTCATGAAGGGCGTACTGAGAAAAAGGCCCCCCAGCAGGACTCTGGCCCCAGACTGGGACCTTCAGTTAGTCCTTGATGCTTTCGGACCCCTCCTCTTCATCATTTACCTCCTTCCACTAGGTCACATCTTCCGCAAATACGGCGTCCATTACCACTGTTATGCTGATGACACACAGCTCTACTTGTTATCAAAACCTAACTCCACCCACCCACCCTCCATCCTCACCGACTGTCTCAATGAGCTAAATCATTGGTTTTCTAACAATTTCCTTCAATTAAACAGTAACAAAACAGAAATAATTCTTGTCGGTACCAAAAACTCTATTTCAAAATCAGAACATCTTCTCATCCCCCTTAATAACTCTCTGCTATCCCCCTCCCCTCAGGTCAAGAGCCTCGGTGTCATCCTCGACACCACTCTCTCCTTCACTTCACACATCAACAATGTTACTCGGTCTGCCTATTTCCACCTCTGTAATATTAACCGTCTCCGTCCTTCTCTCACACCCCGCTCCACAGCCATGCACAGTCTTGTGACTTCCCGTATTGATTACTGCAACTCCCTTCTCTACGGCCTCCCCAACAAATCTCTCCACAAGTTACAGATGGTCCAGAACTCAGCTGCCCGTGTCATCACTCAAACCTCCTACTATAACCACATCACTCCTGTCCTGCAGCAGCTCCACTGGCTCCCGGTTAAATCACGCATCATCTTCAAAATTCTACTCCTCACGTTCAAAGCTATCCACAACCTTGCCCCTCCTTATCTATCTGACCTCCTCCAAATCTCCATCCCATCACGCTCTCTCAGATCCTCCTCTTCGCTACATCTCCATGTACCCTCTGCCCGCCTCTCCACCATGGGGAGCAGGGCCTTCACCTGCTCTGCCCCTCACCTCTGGAACGCCCTACCGCCAGACCTCCGAAACACCACCTCCCTTTCTCTGTTCAAGACTGCTCTGAAAACACATCTCTTTAGACTAGCTTATCATTAACTTTACTAAATGTATTTCTATTATTTTGCATTTTATAATCTTTATGTATTTTATATTTCCATTTGTCGCTGATATTGTTTGATCTGTATTACACTGTATTGGTTTGTTAAGTGTCCTTGGGTGTCCTGAAAGGCGCTTTTAAATAAAATGATTATTATTATTATTATCATTGTGTGAGCCTCCATTTGAGCCTCTCAGCAGCATTAAGATAGATTTGCTATCTTATAAAACTGCTTTGCTCCTTGCTCTTTGCTCAGCTAAACGTGTGGGTGACCTCCACGCTTTATCTGTGCACCCAATGTGTACCAGGTTTGCCCCTGACAGGTCAAAGGTCACCCTACGTCCTAACCCTGCATATGTACCAAATGTTCCAACTCTAAACCCCAAAAGTCTGGACTTTGAGCTCTCTGCGTTTCCTCCCCATCATGTCCTCACTGAGGAACAGAGAAGGTTGAATGCACTCTGCCCTGTCAGGGCCTTGAGTGTTTGCATCAACAGAACTGTCAGTTGGAGGAAAACAAATCAACAGGGTTTTCGCGGGGTCTTAAAAAGTAAAAAAAAGTCTAAAATTCTCGATTTTAGGCCTTAAAAAGTCTTAAATTTGCTGAATTATTGTGTTGAAGTCTTAATTTTTTCCAAGAGGTCTTAATTTCGTGCGCGTCGTAATCCAAGTGCTCAAAAAAATAATAATCTTCCTACGTGAGCTACGGGACAAACATGTGACGTATTGCAGCCAATCAGTTTTCGTGAGAGTCCAAGGCGACGACATCAATAACAACAGCAGAAGAAGACGGCGTGCTGTTGCTAACATGGGGAAATGCAAATTTAACAACACTTGGCTTGAGAGGGACGAGTTTAAGGTTTGGTTAAAGCCGTCGCCAAACAGCGACTTTGAGGCCTACTGCTGCTTATGTAAAAGAAACGTTAAACTCGGAACGTTAGCACGTTAGCATGTTAGCACGTTAGCATGTTAGCACGTTAGCGCTGTGAAAGGCTTGAGACAGACGACCGCTATTAGCCAGTTCTACTGCTCCAGCTCCAGCACTGGTTCATCTACTCTGCCTCGGAGAGACAGCGGCTCAGCAGCTCCTGTTAGCGACCTTCGTGTTGTCTTCGGGTCAGAGGCCACATTACGAGCGGAGGTTCTCTGGATTCTCCACGTGATAACTAAACATCACTCATACAGCGCAAATGAAGACATTGGAGACTTGTTTCAAACTATGTTTCCAGACTCGGACATCGCCAAATCATTTAAGTGTGGAAAAGATAAAACTGCATACATAACCCGCTTTGGACTAGCCGACTTTATAAAAAGAGAACTAATTTCCAAAGTGACTGGACCGTTTGTGCTCATGTTTGATGAAAGCCTGAATCGAACCATTAAAACCAAGCAGTTGGACCTACACCTTCGTTTTTGGGAGGAGGGACAGGTACAGTCCAGACCTGGGATCCCAGTTCATGGGGCATTCAACAGCTAATAACTTAATGAAGCATGTAAAAGTAAGTAAACGTTTTATTTTAACAAACATGTTTATATGACAGCTTTAGTTTTCAGATGCAAATTTGATAAACCTGTTTAGGCCTCCAAATCCGAGGCCATGGTCTTGAGCCGGAAAAGGGTAGCATGCCCTCTCCGGGTCGGGGAGGAGGTCCTGCCCCAAGTGGAGGAGTTTAAGTATCTCGGGATCTTGTTCACGAATGAGGGAAAACTGGAGCGTGAGATCGATAGGCGGATAGGTGCAGCGTCCGCAGTGAAGCGGGCGCTGTACCGGTCTGTCGTGGTGAAGAGAGAGCTGAGTCAAAAGGCAAAGCTCTCAATTTACCGATCGATCTACGTTCCCACCCTCATCTATGGTCATGAGCTTTGGGTTGTGACCGAAAGAACAAGATCTCGGATACAAGCGGCTGAAATGAGTTTTCTCCGCAGGGTGGCTGGACTCTCCCTTAGAGATAGGGTGAGAAGCTCAGTCATCCGGGAGGGACTCGGAGTAGAGCCGCTGCTTCTCCACATCGAGAGGAGCCAGTTGAGGTGGCTCGGGCATCTGGTTAGGATGCCTCCTGGACGCCTCCCTGGTGAGGTGTTCCGGGCATGTCCCACCGGGAGGAGACCCAGAGGAAGACCCAGGACGCGCTGGAGGGACTATGTTTCTCGGCTGGCCTGGGAACGCCTTGGGATTCCCCCGGAGGAACTGCTCCAAGTGGCTGGGGAGAGGGAAGTCTGGGCCTCCCTACTTAGGCTGCTACCCCCGCGACCCGACCCCGGATAAGCGGAAGAAGATGGATGGATGGATGGATGGATGTTTAGGCTATATATTTCTGTAAATGTGTTTTATATTACCCGGTAGTACTAACTTATAAATGTGTGTGTTGACATAAGTTGTTGTTTGAGGACTCACTCAGTATTGATTTTGTTTGAATTTTTTATAATTCATGGTAATTTCATTTTCTTTTGTTAGTCTACTCAGATGCTTCATTAAGAGAGAGGTCCTCCAAGATATCTCCACACTGCAGCTCATCAAACTGGATGTAGCTGAAAAGAAGAACTGGCTCCAACCAAAGACATTGACATCAGGTTGGGTGCAGAATCCGTCATAAAGGTTAGTGTGATAATTTAGAAATATTGCCTATGGAGGAGATTCTTGCTAAGGGAGAGGAGCTCAGATTGATGTAGTCCACATACAAGCATCTCTTCAACCTCATGGCTAGATGTTTTTGTTCTCCATTATCAACAACACTGCATGTAAAATGTGTTTGTTTCATTTTTTGAATAAAGTTACTTTTCAAGTAATTTAGTAATTATGCATTTCTTCTGTACATTTCTGTTGTGTACATATGTTGTGAATAGGTCTTAAATTTGATTCATACTGGTCTTTAAAAAGTATTAAAAAGTCTTAAATTCGAGTTGTTGAAACCTGCAGAAACCCTGATTCAACTGTTTGTATGTTTTGCCAATCCTGCTGCTGGCAGAGCCCTCTCAAAGCAGTGCCTCTCACACTGGGTGACTGAGGCCATAAAAAGGGCGTACAGCAGCAAAGGTTAACAAGTGCCCTCTGGGGTACACGCCCATTCCACTCGAGGCCTGGCTGCCTCATGGGCT
This sequence comes from Garcialebias charrua, assembly GCA_038048925.1. Classification (NCBI taxonomy): domain Eukaryota; kingdom Metazoa; phylum Chordata; class Actinopteri; order Cyprinodontiformes; family Rivulidae; genus Garcialebias; species Garcialebias charrua. Next base: position 24,541 of record JBBPBX010025161.1, on the reverse strand, counting down.
CTGTTTGAGTGTGTACCAGTGGCAGAATTTGTGCTACGGCAAACTGGAGTTCCACAAACACTTTTGCAAAACACTACAGTTTGGATGTCACTACATGTGACGTCACTCAGGCTGTACTCTCTAACACACAGTAGAGATCAGCCAAAACGCATAAAGTATAAAGGCAGACGTTCTCACAAGCATGCATTTTTACTGAGCATTTCAAGGGCGTGAATGAATTACGTTCCCATAGTCATATGTTGCACTGAGTGGACTGACTGATAAGGGAACTGAAAGTTATGCACCATAACTCATGTTCCCTGAAGGAAGGGAACGAGGTGCAACACATGTTTGCCCTTTTCAATGCCTAAGCTCGGTGAAGTGCACTTGGAGAAAGTAGGCTGGGCATCAGTCAGTCTTAGGGTGGGGCCTCTGTGGTGACGTTGACACCCACCTGCCTCGTAAAGAGGCGTGATTGTATTACTTCAGGTGAACCTCGCGGCGGCGCAATTCCCATAGTCATATGTTTCACCTAGTTCCCTTCCTTCAGGGAACATGAGTTACGGTGCATAACTTTCAGTTTGAGAACGGTTTCCTTATAAAATCCTAATGATGGTTTCTTAATTCTTCAGAGATGTTGAGTTAAAAGTTATAGTTTTGCACCATGCTTTATTATGACAGTCTTTAAACTCATCATACACAAAGAATTGTGAACTGCCACCTCATGATTCTACCTTTGATCTTAGTTGATACTGTTATTGATTTTACTTGTTTTATTACTTGTTTTATTGACGTTTAAATTCTGTTGCACTTTGTAGCACTTTGAGATTTTCATTAATGAAAAGTGCATTATAAATTAAATTCATTATTATTATTATTATTATTGAATGTGTGGTAAACTCCTGTTTAATAAAAAAAAACAACAACATTGGATTATTGTGTAAAATGTGAATCAAATGATAGGATGATTTTAAATGTTCTTATATTTTTTTTTTATTCCAGCATTTTAATTAAAACATGTTCTAAAACATTTTTTTAAATGTGTCTCATCATGAGACACATTTAAAAAAATGTTTTAGAACATGTTTTAATTAAAATGCTGGAATAAAAAAACAACAAATATAAGAACATTTAAAATGCTATTCTAGCAACAAAAATTACAGTTAACAAGGCCATGTTTGTCACTTTGTTAAAGTACCCTTTTAAAAAATTGGAAGTATTCAGAAACAGGTTTATTGTAATTTTAAATGTAGAATAATTATCCATGTTTGGCTTGATGAAGGGTTTTGAGCTGCTCAACAGTTCTGTTGTGATCCTTTTTGTATCACAATGGGTCAAATGTTTTCAAGCTCTGGACAGCCGGCAGGCCTTATGTGCAACCAGAAATACCATCCTTTCATCCTTTGGACTTTAACTTGTTGAAATAAGCAAAGTTTACCTGCAAAAAAGCCATATCCAAAACTACTTGTTGATCCAAACCCTGTAAAAATAATACTGCCTTGACACGTTCTTGTTGCACATGCCATAAAACTAATCCCTGATGAAAACTTACATTTGAAATGTGTGTGAATTACAATTCAAAGTTTATGATTTTCAACAAAAAATAAAAAATAATTTTTTTGTTAGCCTCATAACTAAAAGGTTTCTAGCTTAACTCGGTGTGGTGAAGTTGGCTTCAGAGTGTATGTATGTTTTCTTTTCCCAGATACTCCAGTTTCCTCCAGAATCATGCATGTTTGCTTAGTTGGTGATTCTAAACTGATTTTGGATGTGAGCATTTATTTTTGTTTGTCTCATGTTTCCGAGTTGATCCTGTAATAGACTGAGAATCAATCTGGGGTCTACTCGACCTCTGACCCACTGACAACCAAGTCAGGTTCTGGCCCCACCATGACCCTGAGTGGGACAAAATGGGTTTGGGCATATTATTGTCTTTATAAAAAAAAAGGACATTTGAAATGTGTATTTTTTTTTTACACTTTAATTATTATTCATTTTACTTGTATTTTGTACATTTTTTGGAACATTACTGTTTGAAAGCTTAACTTTTTTCTCCTTATTTCTTAAAGCAAGCAAAAAACTTCTTGTAAAGAGCATGTGGCCCACTTTGTGACATTAGCAGTGATTTATGCACCAGTAAAGACAGAGCTAAGGCACTGTGTGTGGCCTAAGAAGATAGCAATTCTCCTGCCACCAGCAAATACTTCCTCAGAGCTGTGATAGATGGGATATAAGACACAAAAAGGTGTAATACATCTGAAACTGTGCCAGTTGTTCCTTGCTACTTCTCCGCTGACAGAAGTGTGTGTTTTGGCTGTTTTCGTGCTAGCGGAAGGCAGTCGGAATTAGCCGGTGAGCTACGAGGCAAGACATGTCCTGGGAGGATTAACACCCAGTAGATAGCTAACTGTACGCGAGGAGGTCGGGACTCCTGCCGTGTCATTGCTATCCCTTGATTTCTGTGGCTAAAGTGAATCAGTGTCTGCTTGGCGTTGTGCTGAACATGCCTGAACATGCCTGACTGGTTCAGAGAGGGGTGAAGCTCAGATGGCTACTTGCATCACTCTGTGCAATCATGTCGGAAGGAATGTAAGCGTATATGGACACAGACGAAATACTCCAGAACAATGGCACCAGCTTTGGTTTTCCACACCATTTACTCTGATAATTCTTATGAACCTGACATTGCCTTTGTGACCCAGTTATGAGTAAACAACCATCTCTGAGCTCAAACATCGTACTGACACTATGTGTTATTGGTTCCAAGTGGAGGTGGCAGCTGTCTCAAGACCACTACACTGCCTCCCCCACCCCCCATGGCAGAGCATGTGCAGTGTCATGACGGAGGACACAAGCCTGGGATTATCTCATTAAGATGGACACCTTTGATCTGAAGTCATATCTTCCAATTCCACAGCAACTTGATCATCTCCTGGCTTCTTAGGACAGAGGCGAGCACACAAACCCACAGAAGGGGCACACAAACACATGAATGGGCCGTGAAGCCCTAGAGAGCATGGCCCAACAGAGATGTGAAGCGTAGATGTGCGGCAACAGCTAAACGTCGTGTCAGGTTTCTTGGGGCTCGTGCTAAATTTAACCCTGTGATCCTGCAGAAGGCTGAGGGGTTTAAATGCCAGCCTACAGTTGCTCCACACCAGTTGTTCTCCACACGTCTTCCACTCATTGCTAACGTGAGCCAGGAGGAAGACAGGCGCGCAAACGTACACTCCAACACACGCCTCAGGGACAGGACTGAAAGCCACCTTCTGAAGAGCAGTTCCAAACGAAGCAAGGATTTTCTGTCTCCTACAACCACATACAGTCCATTATGGAGCTCTTTGAGACCAACCCTTACTTCTTCCCTGACCAGCGCTTCTTTGAAGGAGGAGACAGCTACTTCCCCTCTCGCCTGCCTGGGGCGTATGATCAAGCTGGCTACCAGGACAGAAACTCCATGATGGGCTTGTGTGGGGGCATGTCTGGCAGTGTTGGTGCTGCATTGGCAGGTACAGAGGAAAAAGCTTCTTCGTCCAGCTTGTCGCCTCACTCCGAGCCCCACTGCCCGGGTCAGTGCCTACCCTGGGCCTGTAAGCTGTGTAAAAGGAAGACCGTGACCATGGATCGTCGGAGAGCGGCCACCATGAGGGAGAAGAGACGTCTGAAGAAGGTGAACGAGGCCTTCGATGCTCTGAAGAGGAGCACCTTGATGAACCCCAACCAAAGGCTGCCCAAGGTTGAGATCTTGAGGAGCGCCATACAGTACATAGAAAGGCTTCAAGCCCTCGTGTCCTCCCTCAACCAGCAGGACACTGAGACGGGACAGCAGGGACTGCACTACCGACCCAGTCCAGCCCAACCCAGAGTAAGTACGACAGAAGACGAGGCTTTAGGTAAAGAGGAAGGTGCAAAAAGGCAAACGGAAAAAAATAAACATGTACGCTGAAAGAGGCTGAGAAGTACTTTTAAAAAATGTTGAGCTTTAATGAGTTAATTCACTAAAAGCTTCTTTGGACTGATGAGTTTTTAGGTATTAGATTGGAGGTTTAGGCAAATAAAGCTGTGTATGTTTACTGTACGTCACTAACAAGTTACATGTACTGTAATTGCAAATGGAAATGTAGTTCATCTCTACGGGGCAATAAGACGTATGAGTTGTGCCCTTTTTTTTGAAGATTCGTGTAGTATAACAGTGACTGACAGCAACGTCTGCATCTCAACGGTAACAGGTGTCGTCCTCAAGCGAGCCCAGTTCGAGCAGCACCTGCTGCAGCAGCCCGGAGTGGAGCAGCACTCCCGAGCAGTGCCCGCAGAGCTACAGCAGTGAGGGTGAGTATTCTTCTGCCCCGTCGGGCGGCGGGTCATTGCAGACCCCAACGGTACTGACTGTGCGACCCGACCTCTCCCTCTCAATGCAGATCTGCTGAGCGTGGCTGAATCTCCTGAGCAGGGCAACATGCGCGCCTTGACTTCCATAGTGGACAGCATCTCTGCAGCTGATGGGTCCATGGGCTTTCCCATTGACATTCCCAAATAGACCCTCGCAACCGTGGAACCACATGTAGGTGAACAGAGAACGAACGACAACCAATTCTAAAGGGTGATTTGGTTTTTCCTTTATGCATCTACTGATATGAGTGTTCTGGCATGTGCCAAATTTTTGTGATTTATTAGCAAATGTAAAGCTACTGATCTAAGAGTCTGAATTCCTCCTTTCACGCCGAGGCCTTATTTCCTGTTTTTTAATTGCCTTTTCCTGCGGTCCAGATCGGTCCATCAGAGACTCTTAGTTTAGATTTCCGTTGCTGCATGAACCCAACATCTAGTTACTGCAGTGAATCTCTTAACCTTAAACTGTAGAACCACAGATGAATGACAAATCCTGGTTCTGACTTAATTTAATTGTCCATTTCTCCCCCACTCCCCAAGAAAACGTTCCCCTGATCTTTCATTCTTTTTTGTGTGTGAGTTTTTATGATTATAAACACAAGTTTATTTGTGGGGCCAATATGTACCATGGCAGTTTTGACCAAGATCTGCTTAATTTAAACATGTTATGAATGCTAGTGTAAATACGTTCCTTTTTCTTTTCTACAGAGTGGTTTTGCCATTTTATTTTTTAATTCTTTGCTAACTTATTTTTGTGACTTTTATAACTAAGATTGTTGTGTATTTGGAGATAATATTTTCTGTTTTATTCTTGCAAATAAAGGGCATTTTCAGTAGTCTGTCTGATGGTGTCTGGCACAACAAATAAATAAGAATAGGGTTCTTTTATAAATTATTAATAAATAAATAAATAATAAAGCAGTTGTTTTTAGCACCTAATAAAACGCTAATATTCAGTAACAATGCTTTCAATAAAAAGATCAATATTGACATTTTTTCTTGCCAAATACAGGTAGTCCTCGACTTACGAACGAGTTTCGTTCCTACGCACCGTTCGTAACACGAAATCGCCGTAAGTCGGAGCACATACAAAAATAAATAAATAAATGTACAGTACTGTACAGTTACCAAGCACTTAGCCTATCCTAACACAGTTTTTAAAGATGAAGGAGTGAGTTGAATTGTCTCCCTTTCACATAAAGGGAGCTAGCTCCCTTTATGTGAATGGAGCCTGCTAGGGAGGAGGGAGACAATTCAACTCACTCCTTCATCTTTAAAAACTGT
>JBBPBX010025160.1:0-33575 GCA_038048925.1 Garcialebias charrua | reverse complement strand
TTTAATGTCTTTTTTTTCATTTATAGATGGCCTCCCTTCACACCTTTTAGCCATCCTCTCACTCCAATATTTTTTTATTTTATTTTATTTTATTTATTTATTTTTTTATTTTTTTATTTTATTTTTTAAGAGAGAAAGAAAGAAAAGAGAAAGTAAGGCAACAAATCAACAATTATCAACCAAAAGAGCACAAGGCAAACACACCCAACCTCCGTCCACAATCCTGCAAAGCACATGACAGAACACAACAATGGAACATACATGCATAAAGACTAATAATATTCATGAGCTTGCAGTAGAATTCTATAAATACACATACCCATATCTACAAATATATATATACAGTAGTATACATACATATACTTTTATATTCATTTATATGTACAATACTACTAAATGTTTCTAACTGTAATACACAAACACACTAAGCTACATCATAAGTACAACATAAGTGTAATACACAAACACACTAAGCTACATCATATATAGTTTTTGAGCAAGTCCTTTTTGACCTTTTTCTTAAATGTATACATTGATTTTGCATTTTTAACATCACTCTCCAGAACATTCCACAATCGAACTCCCTGAATTGAGGTAGACCGTCCCTTTAAGCTGGTTCTGAATTGTGGTTTGATGAATATCTCTGTCCCTTTGAGATTGTAATAACTTTGTCTTTTTATAAAATTTCTTTGGATATTAAAATACTATATTCTACCAATTCCTGGAATTTCAATAAATTTAGCTGAAGAAACAAGGTGTTTGATGGGTGACTGAAATGTTTTCTGGTGATTACTCTTACAGCTCTCTTTTGTAAAATAAAAACAGGCTTTGTAATTGTTTTGCACGCTTTTCCCCAAACCTCAATACAATAGATTAAATGTGGAACAATGATTGTGTTATACAACATATACAGAGCTTTATCAATTAAAAAAATCTCTGACTTTATACAGTACTGCAATTGAATATATGCAATTGAATTGAATGCGTAGAATATTCTACGACTACAACAATCAAAAATTGAAGAACTGTGGGAAAAATGGACATTGTTCAGAAAACTTTACAGGAACTAATCACCTCAAGACTATAATTTCTTAGACGCCTCCAGGGCTTTTGATCGTGTAAACCATCGAAAACTATTTTTAAAATTATGCCAAGCTGGTGTGCCCAAATATATAGTGAGATGTCTGTCCTATTGGTATGCTAACCAAAATATGCAGGTCAAATGGGATAATTGTGTGTCTGCATCCTTCCGTGTCAGCAATGGTGTCAGACAAGGAAGCATTTTATCTCCTATACTGTTTAATTTTTATATGAATGACCTCTCTAAGCAGCTAAACCTGTGTAGAACTGGCTGCATGGTTGGAGATACAATTATCAATCATCTTATGTATGCTGATGACTTAGTGGTTTTTAGTCCAAGTTCAGCTGGTCTTCAGAAGCTGCTTCATGTCTGTTCAGCATATGGTGAGACACATGATATCATATTCAACCCCTCTAAAAGTCTCATTTTGATTTGTCGCACTAAAGAGGACAAAAATAGTGTATTTCCACTTTTTAAGCTGTCTGGGACTTTATTGAATGTTGCAAATGAAGTAAAGTATCTGGGTCATGTGTTGACAGACCGTCGGTCTGATGATGAGGACATTTACCGTCAGGTTCGAATGATATATGCTCAGGCAAATATCCTTGCTCGTAAGTTTGCATTCTGTTCTGATGAAGTGAAAATTAACTTGTTTAGATCTTATTGTACATCACTGTATACGGCACATTTGTGGTGCAATTTTAAAAAAGCCAGTCTTCATAGATTGAAGGTGGCTTATAATGACGCACTAAGACTTTTTTTAAATAAGCCCAGATGGACCAGTGCCAGTGAACTGTTTGTATCTGCTCGCGTCAGCACTTTGATGGCTGTTTTAAGAAAGTATATGTATAAATTTATTTGTCGTTTACATAAGTCTAATAATAGAATTATTCTACTGTTGACTAATGTCAAATATAGTGCAGTGAAATATTCATCTGTGCTTTGGAGACATTGGTATGATTGCCTCCTGAACGGTTAGGTACTTTTTCTATTGTACTTTTTATTTTATTTTATAATTTTTTTATTTGTATTTTATTTTATCATGTTCGTTGTCTCTTATGTAGGTTGGACTCTGAGTCTGTAATAAAGTTATCTATCTATCTATCTATCTATCTATCTATCTATCTATCTATCTATCTATCTATCTATCTATCTATCTATCTATCTATCTATCTATCTATCTATCTATCTATCTATCTATCTATCTATCTATCTATCTATCTATCTATCTATCTATCTATCTATCTATATATATATATATTAATATATATATATATATATATATATATATATATATATATATATATATATATATATATATACAGGGAACCCCCGACCTACGAACGAGTTCGGGACCTAAGAACCGTTCGCAGCTCGATCCGGTCGTAGGTAGGGGGTGAAAATTGCGTCCCGTTCGTAGGTCGTTATTCTGTTCGTAGGTCGCGGAAATACCGCTAACGGTGCGCCGCGCACACATTTAACAGCATGAGACTGACATACTGGCCCATAAACATGCACAGAACTTTATTTACAAACACTTATCTAAACCATTACACCACACATGCATCCATAAACACACACAGTAACTGTACATCAGTAACTTCACATCAGAACTGCAGGAAATCAGCTGGAAATCACATCAGCAAAATGATGTCAACAATCACACATGAACACTTCTCAAAGTGCAGCTTTTAACATCAGAGCAGCAAATCAGCAGGAACTGACATCAGCAAAATGATGTCAACAATCACACATGAACACTTCTCAAAGTGCAGCTTTTAACATCAGAGCAGCAAATCAGCAGGAACTGACATCAGCAAAATGATGTCAACAATCACACATGAATCCATAAATCCATCAGCAGCATCACATCTATCAGAAGCATGTTGCAACCATCATGTTTTTGAAACCAGTGCGTTGATGAGTGTCCATGTGCATGAGAAAGAAGTCCATGAACTCAGAAAAAGCTAGAAGCAGCAGAAAAATGAAACAAAATTGCCTTACTTTGACTGAAGTGTAGGTAGACAGATGTTTTTCTCATGATCAAACCTGCATCTGATGGAACTGCTTAGCCATTGCTCAACAATGAATGTTGGGAGCATTTTAGGCCAGCTGTTAGTTCAGGCAGGTGTCAGTTCAGGTCTGTGGTCCTGATGTGAGCAGGTCTGTGCATCACATGAAGTTTTTTTGGTTTTTGGCAGCAGTCATTTAGGCAGAACGACACAAAGGTGATGGATGGAGGCAACATGCAGGACACCAGAGGCAGGCTGGAGGACAGGCAGCACCAGCGGCTCATCCATGAGGTGGAGCTACACGCGAGATGAACTGTTGGAACACAACCACACACAGACGTCAGCACCTGCAGAGAACAATAACAACTTCTCCTTACCTGTGTGGTGCATGTGTGGAGGACAGGCAGGAGGCTGGACGACAGGCAGGCTGGAGGCAGAGGACAGGCAGGAGGCTGGCTGGACGACAGGCTGGAGGCAGAGCAGGCTGGAGGACAGGCAGCACCAGCGGCTCATCCATGAGGTGGAGCTACACGCGGATGAACTGTTGGAACACAACCACACACAGACGTCAGCACCTGCAGAGAACAACAACACAGACAACAACAACTTCTCCTTACCTGTGTGGTGCATGTGTGGAGGACAGGCAGGAGGCTGGACGACAGGCTGGAGGCAGGAGGACAGGCTGGAGTCAGAGCAGGCTGGAGGACGGTACGTGGTACCTGACGCTGTTCCATGAGGTGGAGCTACACGCGGATGAACTGTTGGAACACCACACACAGACGTCAGCACCTGCAGAGAACAACAACACAGACAACAACAACTTCTCCTTACCTGTGTGGTGCATGTGTGGAGGACAGGCAGGAGGCTGGAGGACAGGCAGGAGGCTGGAGGCAGAGTAGCAGGAGCACGGTACGTGGTACCTGACGCTGTTCCATGAGGCGAAGCAGCAAGTGGAGCTGTTGAAACACAAACACACACACAGACGTGAACACCTGCTGATAACAACAACAACACAGACAACATTAACTTCTCCTTACGTGTGTGGTGTGGTGCGTATCAGATGTGTGGATGGACCAGGGGGACGTGCCGCTTTGGAGGCTGTCGAGAGAGAGGTGATGATTACAGTAGGTGTACAGTAGTGTACAGTAGATGTAAGTTAAAACAAAAATAATAAATTAAAAGAAATTAACATGTCTTTGCTGTACAGTACCTTTCTGACGTTGCTGTGCTGGAATGTGAGGGTGGGCAGGTCAGTGATGGGACGGTGGAGTTGGTGGAGAGGAGGGGGAGGAGGAGGAGGAAGGTGTACTGTAATAGGCTGTGAACATAAGCAGAGACAGTAACAGATTAAATTAATGTGTGTAACATGACAACTCCAAAAAATAAAAACAACATTTCATTACAGTACGTACTGTACCTGGAGGGATGGAGCGGGGGGGGTGCTGGGCGTCTTTCACTGGGGAGAGTGTGGGCTGTCCATGGCTTCCTCCTGGCTTTCCGCAGGAGGACTGGATGGCCTATCAGCTGGTGGGATGTCCAAGGCCTCCTCCTGGCTTGCTGCAGGAGGACTGGATGGCCTTTCAGCTGGTGCACCAGCAGATCCTGGAGGCGGTGCTGTGACCTTTGTAAAATATTGCAGCATGCTGCTCTGCACCTTTTCAAGCTTTTTATCATCCAGGATCTGCTGATAACACGCAACTTCATTGAGGACACCCCGACGGACCTTGGCGAACCTCTCACAGTCGGAGTCCTGCTTCTCCATCCTCGCCAGGAAGTTGTGGAGATCCTGAAAGGCCAGCACCATCTCCTGCCTGGTGAAGGTCGGAGGAATGACCTCCACCTCCTCCTCCTCCACTTCCTCATCCGGGACGTGCCTGTCGAGCTGAATCAGGTCGTCTGGGGACAGGTCCTCTCCTGATGCACCCAGCAGGTGTTGGATATCGTCCTGGTCCATTTCGAGCTCCAGTGACCTGCCCATCCTCACAACATCCTCGATTACACGGTCCACCTCCTGGGAATCGTGTACCCCCTGAACAAGCTCTGGACAGAGCTTCTTCCAGACTCCGCACATGTTCTGTCCAGTAACACGATGCCAGGAGTGGCCAATGTTGTGCACAGCATCGAGGATGTTGTACTTACGCCAGAAGTCTTTCAGCGTGAGGGTCTGAGAGTTCTCCGTTGCCTCCAAAGCGGCACGGATGACTCGCTGCAGGTAGTACGCCTTAAACGTACTAATAACCCCCTGGTCCATTGGCTGGATCAAAGAGGTGGTGTTGGGAGGCAGGTACACCACCTTCACATGCCTGTTCAACTCGGTGAGAGCAGGGGGGTGTCCTGGAGCGTTGTCCAAGACCAGCAGGACTTTAAAGGCAATCTTCTGGTCATTGCAAAAACGCTTCACTTCTGGAACAAAGTTGTTGGTGAACCAATTTTTAAAAACTTCCAGCGTCACCCAAGCCTTTTTATTAGACGCCCAATAAACAGGAAGTGTAGATTTATCAACATTTTTGAAGGGCCTGGGTTTATTAAATTGGTACACCAACAACGGCTTGAGTTTGCAATCACCCGAAGCATTGCCCCCCACCAGCAAGGTCAAACGCTCCTTGCCGACCTTGTGGCCGGGTGCGGTTCGTTCTTCCCTACTGATGTAGGTCCTGTCTGGCAAACGCTTCCAGAACAGCCCTGTCTCATCGACGTTGAACACCTGCTGGGCAGTGTACCCACCGTCCCTGATGATCTGAGCCAGTTCTGCTGGGAATGCCTCAGCTGCCTCGTGGTCAGCGCTTGCTGCCTCACCTAAATGCACACAAAATGACACGGTTAAGCTGTTGTAACACTGTAATAAAAGGGAAAAAAATGTAAAAAACAATCGTAAGTCGGGGACTACCTGTACTGTACCTGCATTATTAAAAAATAAAAATGAGAAATTAAATGCTCACCCTGCACTCTGATGTTGTGGAAGTTGTTCCTTTTCCTGAAACGATCAAACCATCCTTTAGATGCAGTGAAGGTCTCTGGTCCATCCAACTCCCCTGATGTGCTGCTTGAAGTCCCTCCTCCTGCGCTTGAAGTCCCTCCTCCTGACGTCCCTTCACCCGGATCGCTCTGGGAGGACGTCCCTTCACCCTGATCACTCTGTGCAGCCCCCTGCCCCCCCGCACCCCCCTGCTCCCCTGCACCTCCCTCACTCGTCCCTAGTTCTATCAGCCTGTGATAGATCCTCCTCGCCTTCTCGCAAATCACAGACATGCCAACTGGTATTCGGCGTTGCGTGTTGTCCTCCAGCCATAGCACAAGCAACCGTTCCATTTCTACTATTTTGCCCGTCCTCTGTTTTGTAATGATGGTGGACTTCATGGGGGCTGAAGCACGCACTTGCTGCAAAATGCGCTCTTTGTCCGCCACTATCGTCCCCACAGTGGACCTCGGTAACCCTAGCCTCTCTCCTATTTTAGATGGTGTCATGCCCTGATCAGACATTTTTATTATTTTTGCCTTCGTCTCCAGCGTGATTGTTCTGCGAGGTTTTTTCCCCTCTGCCGCGGCCGCGGACTTTCCAGGTCTCTTCGGAGCCATTCTTCGTACGAGCTAACGTGCTAACTCCTAAGGAGCAAAAATTAAAATTAATGCTAACGTTCATAAATCAATGCAAACGTTTGCTTTCGTCTAAAAATATTTCTTTGAGTACATTTAGTACTGGACCGTACCTGCCCGTTCGATGACCCGTCGAAAAATACAGTAGCGTCGAAAATTAGCTAACGTGCTAATTCCTAAGGAGCAAAATTTAAAATGAATGCTAACGTGCTAACGTTCGCTTTAGTCTAAAACTGCTACTGTAAATTAAAGACCGTGTAAAGTGAATTTCAACATTTTCTTCAATAAACATTATAAATGTCGTAATTGTAATCTTGTAAATGAGTAAAAAGTCTCAAAATTGTAGCTCAATTAATTTTGGAGTTATAGATCAAACTGTGTATAAACACATTTCTCTTTCAGGATTTTTTAGGCGTGGTTTAAATGTGACCGCGTTTCGTCACGCGGTCACAAGCCCCACCCCCTGCAGCTCCAGCCGTTATAAATGCGTTCTTCGGTGGAGCCGTTCACTCGCTACCGACCGTCTCCCTCCAGTACTGGCGTGCTGCTGGAGCGACCACATGCCACCTGCACCTCCGCGCACCTCCGCCCCCCCCCCGCGCGCGCGCGGTGTGTGTGGCGATCAGACCCCGCATGCATGTGACCGGGTCGCGCGCGCGCGGTGTGTGTGTGTGTGTGAGTGAGAGGCGATCAGACCCCGCATGCGATGTGACCGGGTCGCGCGCGCGCGCGTGTTGTGTGTGTGTGTGTGTGTGTGTGTGTGTGGCGATCAGACCCCGCATGCGATGTGACCGGGTCGCGCGCGCGCGCGTGTGTGTGTGTGTGTGTGTGTGGGGCGATCAGACCCCGCATGCGATGTGACCGGTTCGGACCGCGAGTCCGCGTGTGTGTGTGTGTGTGTGTGTGGCGATCAGACCCCGCATGCGATGTGACCGGTTCGGACCGCGAGTCCGCTCATCTTCTAAAATAGCGCTGATTATAACAGCGGAGTTATGTGTCCTCAACTTTAAAAACATAACCAGAGTTGTTAGTGCACTAAAAACAGCGTAACTCTTGGAAAAAGGAGCTGCTGGAAGCCAGAACTCAGATAAAAACAGAGCAGGTGGATCTCTGCTTCCCCCGTATGCCTCCCCACACAGCTCAGCTCTGAAGGGGGCTGGACATGGCGCAGTACTGCGCTGAAACCACGCCCACGTGCGACACGCCCCCAGCGTTCTAGAGCAAGGCAAAATCATGTTTTTTCATGATTTTTGAGACTTAATTTTATAAGGAAATCAATGTTTTTAATCAGTCAGATTTATATGGGTGATTAATAACACATATTTATGCCGTGTGACAAAATAAAAACACAAATTTAATTTCACTTTACACGGTCTTTAANAAAGTAGTGTTTCACGTATGAGTTGTTTCCACGATCTTGTTTTGACCACTGTTCTTCTAAATATGAGGAGTGGTGTGACCAGTCTGAAATTTTTGGTTACCATGTTAGGTAAGTGTGCATGGACCCCACATCTTGAGCACAGCATGACCCATCATGTTCTACCCAAGATGTGGATCCCATTCCCACCACAATAAACCACAGTGGCCTTGCTACACACAGTTGATGCATGCTCAAAATGTTCATAGACCTATTACACACAGTGACTACCCAACTGCATTCTTATACCTGGAGGCATCAAGACCATCCACGTTCTGGTTCATCACCCTAATATATTGTACATCTGTCTCTCATTTGGTTTACAGTATTATAGTAAAGAGAAAAGTCATTAACCAGCCAAAATATTTTGTTCCCTTGGGCTTGTTGTGCACTACAAGGCTGTAAGTTTGTAAATTTAAAAGATGCGACCTAGTGGAAATTCCTTAACTTTTATTTATTCAACAAAACCCTCTGTAATTTCATTTTAAAAGCAATTAAGGGGCCTCATAGAGGATTAGAAAATAAAGTTTCTTTAAAACATATCTCCTAGGAGACTTTTTTCAGTCTTTTTCTTGTTTAGTTAGCATGCTGGATAAAAATGTTTCCCCAATACTCTTGAGGATGTAAAACTGTGAACTTTATCTTGTGAAAATATATTTGTTGGCTCAAATATGTAAAATAAAACTTAAAATAAAAGTCTATTAAATATATTGTTTTAGCCTTTTTTTTAACCCAAAGGTTTTTAGTGTACAAAGTATAGTATTTGTCCATTTAGGTTTCATTGAATTTCATTGATAAAATGCAGGTTTTCGTCAACTTGTTTAAAAGTTGTTTTCTTTTCAATTAAGGATATTGGGGGCCGGATAGAGATTGTTCAGGAGCTTTTGGCCCTCGGGCCATATGTTGCCCACATCTGGTCTAGACCCTGATCCATCAATCCATGTCCTGCTCTAACTATCACTTGTGAACAAAACTCTGAGAACTCTTCCTCTTAAGGCAGAAACTCCTCCATCCTGAGGGAGCAGTTCATTTTGAAATTAGTACAGAAACTTCTAGTAAATGTTTAAACTCCTTCTTGGCTTGTAGCTGTAGCACCACATCTGGACCCATTCTGAAGTTGTGGGGCAAAAAGAACACAGCTGTAATATTCCAACAGCTTGTACAGCTTTTCATATACAGCAAGCAGTCTACTGCAGTTTGTTTCATATTAAAACTTCCAAGCACGCTTCTGGCTGTTCTAATGCTGCTGATGCTTCTCTCAGCTGTTCCCTCTTCAGAGATCACCACCACAAGTCCTCCTCCATCTCACTCTGTCCTCTGCATCCTCCTCACATCAACTCCTCTCAAACTGCATTCACATTTATCTTTATCTTTTTTCTAGCAGGTGAATTTCTTACTTTCTTCTACCAATATGCTCCCTGATCCTCTTCTTTACATGTCCAAACCATCTCTGGTCTCTTGCATGTTTGTTTTGGCAAAAGTGTTTTTCACTGGATGCACTTCCTGACACAATCCTCTGAGTTTCATCTGTTATGATTCATCTGGTAAAATAAATAAAATCAACACTGGGTTTAATGTGTTTCTTCTAACTTACCTGGTACCAAGCTGACGGGACCTGTGAAGTGAACTGAGCACAAAGACCCCAATGCAGAATAAAAAGACGGCTAACGTCGAGCAGCGGTAAGCCCACCACCATTAAACATGTGGAAATATTGTGCATCTCTGAGCCTATGGAGCTTCTGAAAAATTGGTAATAGTAAAAAAAATAAAAAATAAAGACAGTTGATCTGAACTCTCTTACATAATAAACTTAAACTTAATTTATTGTAGTGATTAGTTATGCAATTCCAGATAAAGAGGTACTGATGTGGAATGTGAATTCAAAGGCAGGATGAGTTATAAACTTTATATACATTATACATATAGTTTTACAGGATAAATGTCTAATTTTAATGTACTTTTAAACTCTACTAACTTAATTTTGAAATATTCTTAGGGAATTTACGTTTTCTTAAGCACACTAAGCACAGCAGAGATGAATGTTATCCCATCGGAGTTGTTTTTGTCAGAATTTGAGAGTCCCTGAGCAGTGGCTGCAGTTACCTGTTCAGGGTGCATGCATCGAAGGTGAGTGTTTCATGATGCTGTTATATGTATGGTTGCAAAAAAGAGGCAGAGCTGTTAGTTTAGGGACAGTGTCATACAAGCTTTAGAGATATGGAGTGTGACTGTGCATGAGTGCTGCTCATTCACGCCTGCATGTGGTGTTTCCAGGCCCCAACTCTGTCAATCACTCTGGGAGTATCCAGATGGATGACTCTAATCAACCTGAGGCTGAAACTAGTCAACACACAACGGCAGGAAGATGTTCACTCTTTGTTTCAATGATTCTGCAACAGACAATCATTTTATAACGCCTTTTTCATCTAAAATGGGACACCATGGTGAGAAATGTTTAGTGCTAAATATCTATTTCTTGTGTAGTCATCAGAATTTTTCATGCAGCTTTAAGTTTTGGGTGAAGTTCTAGAAACATGGGAGCTAAATGTAAATAAAACAGTGAAAGGTTTTTGGAAGACCCGAGTTCATCCAAACCTGAAACATGCCATAATAATTATAACAATTATCCACCCTTCCATTATCTTTTACCTGCTTCTTCCATTTTGGGTCAACGGGGGTCGCCGGTGCCCATGTCCAGCAATCACTGTGCGAGGGGCGGGGGACACCCTGGACAGGTCTCCAGTCCATCACATGGCCACATAGAGACAAACGAGACAAACAACCATTCACTCTCACTCACACCTAGAGACAATTTAGTTATCAATCAGCCTAACGCATGTTTTTGGTCTGTGGGAGGAAACCGGAGGAACCGGAGGAAACCCATGCATGGAGAGAACATGCAAACTACACCCAGAAAGGCCCCCGGACCGGGATTTGAACCAGGGACCTGCTCGCTGAGAGGCAGCAGCTCTACCAGTTGCGCCACCGCGCTGCCCGCATTATAACAATTAAATTATTTAAAATATTTATTTCTCTTCCATTTTTGGGCTTAATATCTTGATTTGGTCCTCTGCCAAAAAAAAACAATTAAAAAATAAAATAAAAATAAAATAATAAATGTTGCCCATCCCTATTGCAGCTTATTGTGGAGAAGAAGCTGCTTGTGATTGTCTTGGTTCATCTGCATTCCAAGCCTCGTATGAAACCAAAAGAACAGAATCCTGGATCCAAGCAGCTGAGCAGAGCTTCCTCTGGAGGGTGGCTCGCTTCAGCCATGAGGTGAGGACCTTCATCATCTTGGGGGAGTTCAGAGCTGCTGCTCCTCTGCTCTGGAAAGCTGAGATGGTTTGGGCCTTCCTTTGGGGGTTTTCTGGGTACATCCCACTGGGAGGAGACTCCAGGACAGAACCAGAACACACTGAAGAGATGATCCTGGTCTGGGAACGTCCCAGGAAGAGTTGTGTTGCTGGGTTGAGGGATGTCGGAGTTGTCCTCTGACCCGACCATGGAAAAGTAGCTGTATATTAATCAATGATAGTTCTGGAGAAGACAACAGTTTTAATTCAATCACAAATAAAATCCATTTCTCCAACTTATGTGGTTCAAAGAGCTATTTACGAATATTTGTTCATAACCTTTCCTCACTTCAAAAGTCCTGAACGATTCTTTGAGGGCGCAAAGACTGACATTTATTTTACTAATGCGAGTGAGCGAGACAGCGGGCTGGAGGTTGTAGCTGTCTGATGAAGCCTCAGCTTCCACTCATCACAGTACATCACATAAAGGGCGGACGTGAGTTAGCCATCTTTAACGTTTTCTTCTGATAAAATTCTAATTAACTTCAATCCCAGCTGACAAGTGACAATGGAGTAAAGCTAAACGACAGGGGAATGGAGAAGGTGTCATGAAAGCAGATGCACCCCGCTTTTAGCACACTGCTTTAAAAATACAGCAGACGGCTTGAAAATGAATGTCTCAGCCTCCACGGTTGGGATGTGAGCAGTGTTACATGTGGATAAATTTGACAGAATGAAGTCCTGGCAAATAACTGCTCCTTTTTCCATCCTTTGTCCGTGCTCGAATTACACAGTAACAGCAGATAGAGTGTGGCAAACACTTAACGAATAATCTGTATTCCAGCTCATGCTCGGCCATCGTACAAAAAGCAGGATGAATAAATATCAGGACTGAAAAACTTGGTCCCCTGTCACCCTAGGCACAATGCAGGCTCAAGCATATCAGGGAGCCCCAGCTGTGACCATGCAGTCTTATCATTTCAGAGCCGTGTAACAATTTCCACACACCCTTTTTCTTCTCCACCAACTGGAAAGGCAGCTCAAATTCACCCCATTTCCAGTAATGGTTTGGCTCCATCAGCCCCTCTGTTTAAAAGACATGAAAATAATGAAGAGTACCTTAAGGTCACAGAAAGACACTCAGATTGGTGCTTATTTTTAACATGGCTTTATCTTTTCTTCCTATTATTTTTCTTGGTTGTTTCCAAGGTGATCAACTGAAAAACACAAGAAATAAACAGCCTCTTTTGTCGAGTGAAGGACGCCGCTGAGAAAAGTTTTTATTTTCTCCAGATCACTTGAAAATCCTTTTTCCATTGGACACATCCAGAGATGCATTAAAAGACAGACAAACAAATAAACACCCTTCTGTGTTAAGGTTGAGTTTATTTTAAATGGGCTTTGCCCTTTTGTGAGCCAAGGATTAGAGGCAGCATTTTTAATGAAGACAAGTAGGATCTAAGTTGATCCTTCCCTCATTGAACCAAAGGTCACAGATCAATGATTCCAATAAAATTTTAAATAAATATGTCCATGCTTGCAGACAGGAGATAATAATCTGTTGTTAATCAACACAACAACCATCTGTGTCCTGGATAAACTGGAGTGTGTTATTTAATCTGCATGACAAATACTAAAACGTGGTGCTGACGTGTGACTTTATACCTCTGTTGTTCTTGGTAAAGTTTTTATCTCAACTAGCCGTGTTTCCATCAAGGTTTCTAGGTGCGCATTTTGAAGTATCGCAGCAGAAAAGCTTAATGGAAACGGCAAAATCCGTATTTACTTTCTCAAGTTCGCCAAAAAGTTTATACGCTCGCTTGAGGTGGTTTTTGGGATCTGCGAAAATGAGCAGATGCGCAAAACGACAGATGGAAACACATTTGCCGACTCGTGCTGCCGTAGCGAACATTCACGTCACGTGACTGATCAGCTGTTTCCGCTCCGGACAACATGTAACATCGCTAAAACTAGTTGGCATGACAGAATAAATACAACTCGCCCGATAGCAACACGTACCTGAAATATTCTCTCCATTTTGATGAGATGTGTGGCCGGGTTCTGTTTTCAACCGCTACTTCCTGTTTACTGTAGACATGCGCAGTGCTGACGTCTGACGTAATGACGCTGACGTCTGACGTAATGACGCTGTGCGCGGCTTGGAAGAAGCGCTTCAAGCCAGCAGATGGAAACACTTCTGATCTGCATTAATTTGTATTTACATATTTGCGAGGTAGCTCAAAATTCAAAATGAAAATGGATGGAAACACAGCTACTGTGTGGTCTTAAATGCACATATTTAAGCTCATAATTCTGATTGCACACGCAAAATAAATCTTCAAAGACTTGGCATGATTGCCACCTTGCATGTGAAGTTTTAAGTTAAATTAGCAGCTCAGGCATGTGTTTGGAGGACTCTCGGCTACCACCACCCCAAGTTTTACTTCAACATCTACAAAACTGACTGAGGTACAGCCATTTTGTGTTTGCTAAGGTTCATTAACTGTTGTGGCTATATGTAACAAGTTGACTCCAAGTTATTGTAGCTGTACATCAAATTATTACTTTGAGAGTTTTGTTAAAAATCTGTTCACTGGTTCATTGGATATTTTGCTAATAAACAGAAAAGCGAACATGAAAATTATACAATCAGAGTTTTATGGCGATTGGTGTTAAAAAATATTTTGAACCAATAAAATAAAATACATTCACAAAACAATTAGTATTGCATGACAAAAAAAAATATTTATCCACTATGAACTGGAACAGAAACGATTCTCTAACAATACTTTGGGGTTCAAGATGGAGGTAGAGGCAGGACAGCCGACTCGGGAACCGACATTTCCAGGTTTAATCCCCAGTCATTGCACATCTTGTGGTGTCTGAGCAGGACACCCTATCCCCAATTGCTCCCCTGGGTGCCTTCAATAGCTGCCCACTGCTCCACCTGAGTGTATCCCAGATTCCCAAGTGCGATGGTTTAAATACATGGGAACATAAAATGATGACAAAACATAACACTTTACTGTATTACTTATGGTGTCGTAAAATGTTACCAGTGACCCAGTCTGTGCCCCTAGAGCAGTGCTTCTCAATTATTTTCTGTTAAGCCCCCCCACAGGAAGAAGAATCCGGTCCGCGCCCCCCTACTCTCCGCTGCGACTATAAATACGGTGGCTGTAATAACCTCGCACATACCAAAAGAGGGTTAAAAAGAAAAAGGTTTATTATACGTCCACTGTAGTATAATTTGTATATAAAATTGTGATTCTCAATTCAAGTCCTCAGGTCTCCCTGCTCTGAATGTTTTAGATGTGCCTATTCCAGAACAGATGATCCACATGATTGCATGACCTCTTCTGCAGCCACCAAGTCCTGCAGAAGCAGGTGTGCAGAGGTAAAGTGGCATATGCAATAAGGCTAGTAAAAAGAATATACAGTATATATCAGCAGTAGTGTAGATATAAAAAGTTGTGTAAAAGTAGTGCAATTTGTCCTCATTACTCACAACTTCTTCTTGGACCTGCTCCCCCAGGTGGGACAGACTTAGCTTTTTTAGGTTATTCTACCTGGATTATTGAGCAGCATCAGGGTGTCTCTGGAAAAGTTCAGAGTTCAGTCACACACTTCTACTGGAGGTGATGTGGTGGATTTCCCTGAAGAACACAAAGAGGTAAAAAAGAAAGAGTTAATAAGATTATAACTTTAAATTTAAAAAATTATATAGATGATAATATTAATAAGACAACAATACCTCTTCTTGAACGTTTGTTATGAGGTGGTTAAATCGCTCGGTCGTCATCATCATCAGAGCTCCAGGGCTTGTTGACATCAGTTTTATTTTTTTCATAAAGTGATGAACTTTGTTACTTTCAGTTCTGGAGCGGAGCTTCAAAACAGTCTGAAGTGTTGACATGATGTTGTGGCGGAGCTCACGAACTTTAAAGCCTGCACATCAACCCAGAGCTTTAAAACTTCTACAGCTGCGACTGTGATCTGGACCGTTCTGATTTACCTCATGGAAGTTTAAATGCTGCTGTTAGTGGTGTTTGCAACAAGCTGCTTTTCTTGCTTTTAGAAGAGACGTTCACGTTGGGATGAAGTTGTTTCAAGTCCGTTAACAAGACGTGTTGAAAAAAAAGAACGTGTTGCAGCTGCAGATCTCGTTTGTTCTCTCGTGGCGGAGCGCTCCGCGCCTCTGCATGTCTGCACCAGTCTGCATGAAACAACAGCTTTGGACTTGCGCTCGTCTTTTTAAACAAGGAAGCCATAACTTTCCCAAACAAGACAACGCAGCGAGAAGCTAATGCTACGCGTGCTACAGATAATAGCGTCGTGCTGAAACACGCCTAGGAATTTTAGTTCCGCGGCGCAATAAGAAAATTCAAAACTGGGTCACAAGAGCCCGGGCCCCCCCTGGCATCGCACTGCGCCCCCCCAGGGGGGCGCGCCCCACTATTTGAGAAACGCTGCCCTAGAGACAGAAATGTACTTTTGTGTTCTGGTACATAAGTGCCCACACTTTTGGTCTTTTTTAAAATTACCAGTTAACCTAGCTTGTGCTTTTAACCTGTCAAAGGGAGCTGACATGTCCAAGAAAAGCATGCGTCTACAGACAGAACTGACAAGAAATCTCTGCTCTGAAAAGCACCAAGTGAGGCTTATCACAAATCATTTACTGTACTCTGACAGTGCATCACTGCGCAGGAGAGGGCAAGTGGGAAAATCAACTATGATGGCACGTGCAAGCTTTCCACAACACAAAAGATATGATCAAATATATCTTGATAATTAAGTTTAAAGTCATAACCCGTCGATATCGAACCTGCAGCAGATACCAGAACAGTTTCAGCTCAGAAAATTAGCTTTTATTTTGTAAAGCCAACCTCTGCTTAGAGCAGATCCCATTCAAGAACAAGAATATGTACTAATATCAAAGGCCTTAAGTGCTCTACTTGAACAAAAAAAAAAAAACTGTCCCCTATGCATGAAAATATTAAGTGTTCAGACACAAGAAGCATGCTGGTGCAGTTGGTAGAGCTGCCGCTTCTCAGAGAGCAGGTCATCCCAGTTCAAATCCTGGCCAGGGGCCTTTCAGGTGGAGCGTGCATGTTCTCTCTGCGTGCATTTTCCTCGGGTACTCCAGTTTACTCCCAGATCAAAAACATGCATGTTAGGCTGGTTGGTAACTCTAAATTTTCCCAAGGTGTGAGAGAGTGAATAGTTGTTTGTCTTGTTTGTCTCTGTGTCCCTGTGATGGACTGGAGACCTGTCTGGGGTTTCTCCCACCTCTCACACAGTGACATGGGCACCAGTACCCCCCGCGACCCAAAAAGGAAGAAGGGGTAAAGATCATGGATGGATGGATGGGTTCAAAAGAGCAGAAATTCCCCAAACTGCTAAAAATTATGACTGTCTGCAGTAGCATCCATCCATCCATTATCTTTTACCCACTTCTTCCATTTTGGGTCACGGCATTTTTGGTCACAGCAATCACTGTGCGAGGGACAGGGGACATCCTGGACAGGTCGCAAGTCCATCACAGTCTGCTGTAGCAATAATGTCAAATAAAAAATAATAATAAGATGGGCTATTAATAGCCATTGACTCTGGGACCTTGATTTCCAAAGGAAATGCAAAATTTACTTTAATCAGAGTCAGAGAACATAACTTTGGGCCACTCAGCAGCAGTGCAGTCCTTTTTGTCTTTAGCCCAGGCAAGAGGCTTCTGACACAGTCTCTTGTTCAAGACTTAGATCATCTAGTTGATCATCTTACAACTTCGATGCAAACTTCACTTGATGAAATTGCTCTATTGAAAAAGAAAGTTATCAATCAAAGGAAACTGGCTCCTTGGTTCAATTCTAAGTTCATGGCGTAAAGCAGGCATCTAGAAACGAGGAGAGAAAATGGTGCGCTACTAATGTTGAAGAATTTTATTTAACTTGGAAATAGTTTGCTATAAGAAAGTTTAAAATTAAGCTGGAACTTTATGTTACTCATCTTTAAAGGAGCTGTATGTAACTTTTCTGACAATATATTTTTAACATATTTCTTCACTCTGTCACTACCTCCTGACATACTGATTTTAGACAAGTAATCTCTGAAAAAAACTATTGTCCCCTTGCTTCTCTAAAAGCATTTCTAAAAAGCCACAGTGACCCACCGTTAACCAGCCAATAAAAACAGTTTGTAACCAGCCAATAAAAACAGAGCTTGAATTTGAATCAGCCAATAAAAACAGAGCTTGAATTTGAATTTCAGCAGAGCAAGGGCAAGAGCAAGCCTCAAAGCCATATATGGCTCTGAGGGGGAGGGACCAGAAACGTGTCTCTGTTCAAAATTTTCCTAAGTTCCAGCGTGTTCCAGAAACTACATACTGAACCTTTAATAGATGAGAATAAAAATAACTGAAAGTTATGCACCATAACTCATGTTCCCTGAAGGAAGGGAACGAGGTGCAACACTATTGCTATGGGAATTGAACCCCGCGCGATTACCTGAAGGAATACATTCACGCCTTTATGGCAGTGGGCATCAGCGTCACCCCAGAGGCCCCGCCCTCTGGGTACTTAAGACGCTAGCGCCCATCCAAACGGTCTCCAAGTGCACTTCACCGAGCTTTGGCATTGAAAAGGGCCAACTGTGTTGCACCTCGTTCCCTTCCTTCAGGGAACATGAGTTATGGTGCATAACTTTCAGTTCCCTTATCAGTCAGGTTCACTCGGTGCAACACTATTGCTATGGGAACGTAATTCATTCACGCCCTTGAAATGCTCAGTAAAATGCATGCTTGTGAGAACTTCTGCCTTTATACATTAGGCATCTTTTGGCTGCTTTCTACTAATAATAATAATAATAATGAATTCAATTAATAATAATGAATTCAATTTATAACGCGCTTTTCATTAGTGAAAATCTCAAAGCGCTACACACATTGAATGCTACACACATTCATACACCGGTAGCGGCAGACTACCATGCAAGGTGCTTTCCAGTCCTACCGGGAGCAACTCGGGGTTAAGTGTCTTGCCCAAGGACACAACGACACATGGTGTGGGGAACCGGGATTCGAACCGCCAACCTTCCGATCGGGGGACGACTGCCATTACCACTACGCCACGGCCGCCCCGTGTGTGTTAGAGAGGACAGCCTGAGTGACGTCACATGCAGTAACGTCCAAACTGTAATGTTTTGCAAACGTGTTTGTTGAACTCCAGTTTGCAGCTGCACAGATGTCTGCAACTGGTACGCCCTTGAACAGTGACCACGAGGCGGCCAAGCCTCGAGTGGAGTGGGCATGTACCCCAGAGGGCACCTGTTGACCTTTGCTACTGTACGCCCTTTTAATGGCCTCAGTCACCCAGTGTGAGAGGCGCTGTTTTGACAGGGCCCTGCCAGCAGCCGGGTTGGCAAAACATACAAACAGCTGGTTTGTTTTCCTCCAATCAGCTGTTCTTTCAATGTAAGCACCCAAGGCCCTGATGGGGCAGAGTGCTCTCAACCTCCTCTGTTCCTCAGTGAGGACGTGAGCAGGAGGAAATGAAGAAAGTTCAAAGTCCAGACTTCTGGGATTTAAAGTTAGAACCTTTGGGACATAAGCGGTG
The DNA here is from genome assembly GCA_038048925.1 of Garcialebias charrua. Classification (NCBI taxonomy): domain Eukaryota; kingdom Metazoa; phylum Chordata; class Actinopteri; order Cyprinodontiformes; family Rivulidae; genus Garcialebias; species Garcialebias charrua. The sequence goes on along the minus strand of JBBPBX010025160.1, from coordinate 14,568 downwards.
TTAGGACGTAAGGTGACCTTTTACCCATCAGGGGCAAACTTTGTACACATTGGGTGCACAGATAAAGCGTGGAGGTCACCTACACGTTTAGCTGAGCAAAGAGCCAAGAGTAGAGCAGTTTTATAAGATAGAAAATCTATCTCAATGTTGCTCAGTATCATGGTGTCGTTTGTAGGACCCCGAAGTGGCAGACCGAGAAAGAGTACACAACAACCAGGTATACAAAAATAAGTGTTCTTTATTTACAGGTGCACTTGGAGGGAAAAAGCTGGAAAAGAAGGGAGTAGAGGCGCACCAATCTTGTTGTTTTGATGCTTGAATCTTGAAGTAATTGGAATTGTCTTACTTGTAGTTTTCAAGAGAAAGAACCAGAGGAGAGTTGAGGTCCTGGTTTCAATGATGAGGTGGTGTAGGTGAGGAGCGGTGGAGAGAGGAACAGGTAGACCCAGTATTTGTAGAACCGTTGATGAGACTGGACTCTTGGTGTTTCTGCAGGTGCACTCGAGAGTGCTGGAAGAAGCCTGTGGAAAGACTTCAGAGAAGCAGGACATGGAAGTCCCATAGGCAGAAGTTGTCCCAGCACTGAAAAGGTGTGTAGCTGCTGCTTAAGTAGGCCACCGGAATCAGTCCTCCTCAGGTAGCAACAGGTGGGTCTCATCAGGATAATTAGAAGTGTGCTGTGGAGAGAGCGAGAGAGACAAAACAGGGAGAAACCAGGAATCCTACACTCAGAGGTTCGAATGGGGGCTCACAAAGAGCATTCAGGACTAACTGGAGGTCCCAGTCAGGGGCCAAAGTCCTGCTGGGGGGTCTTTTCCTCAATACGCCCTTCATGAACCGTATCATAAGAGGGTGTGCACCGGGTGTTTTCCCCCCCCAGCCTTCGTGGCATGCCGAGATGGCTGACAAAAACACCTTAATGGTGGAAAATGAGCGGCCTTTTTCCAGCAGGTCCTGTAGAAAGGTAAGAAGCTGGACCAAGTCACAGGAATATGGGGACAATATTCCTTTCCATGCACCAAGCCTCAAAAACATACCATTTGCGAGCGTAGAGAGACTGTGTTGACACAGCTCTCGCTCCCTGGATTGTGTAACACGTTGCCGGGGAGGCCTGAGGCCATCAGTTTGTTCCTCTCAGCAATCGAGCTGAGATTTGCCACAGTCCTGGACGTAAGCGGAGAAGCTGCTCGTGTGGTTGAGTCAGCAGATCCCTGTAAGGGAACAGTTGCCAGGGTATCAGCATTGAACACACCTCCAAGAGCCACGGGCCCCATGGCCACCTGGGGGCCAACAATATTAGGGAGGGGTCTCCCTTGCATGTGTGTTCCCGCATCACCTGCATTGGAGGTGCGGGGGGGAGAGGTGCAACATAGCGCCCTTGTTGGCCAGCCGTGGGCCAGAGCGTCTGCGTTTGCTTCGTTTAATGAGAGGCGCAGTTCGTAGAGCGTGCAAGTTTTGCATGCGGACAGACCTACGGACGCCCGGCAGCACCGTGGCCATATCTGGTCCACAAGCCTTTGGTTCCGCCTCTGTTCTTGGGTTAGAAGAGGCCCTCCTGAGAGAGCCTCTGTCTCGTGGTTTGAGCTGCCCGGGGTGCATGTCACCTTCCATGAAAATAGCCCTGGGGCGTGTTACATGAGCGGCTCGTGTTTCACAGATAGTTGAGCTGGCCTCAATTCCAGGAAGCTGAAGAGTAATCTCGTTTCCTGTTGTTTCCAGAGGTCTTGGGCAGTCCAGTCTCTGTGGACCATTCCCCATCCCCCCTTGGATGCAGCCGTGTTGATTAACACGTAGGACAATGCTCGACCAAGTGGGGCGCCTGTTATGGACACTGGGAGGTCCCTCTGGGGCCCCAGGGTTGCTGGACACCCTGAGCTGATCAGGGTCCCCCCTGTTCACCTGAGAGGGACAGGGCGCGTTCGCTTGCTTAGTCATATTTGCAGAGCACGCATTTTTAGTAGCACGTACAGCGAGCAGGGCATGGCTGCCTTGAACGGGCCCAAGAGGTGTTGGCAGAGCATGAGGGTCACTCTCTGACCCCGTTGAGAGCTCTCTGGACAAAAGCGTATTGAAGTGATACGTTCCCTTGAATGACATGCCTTGAACAAAATGGTGATGACTCGTACACCCAGAAATACGGTAATCTGTGGTGGAGTCAGAGTGCTTTTCTGCAGTTTTATGACGTAGCTGAAAGCCTCCAGATAAGGGGTCGTTATTTAAAGGTGCAGCTGGGCTTGTGCACTGAGCTCGGTCACATATTTCAGATCCACTGTTTGTGTGTGGCCTGCTGGTTTCACAGGCTGGAGAGCCTGTCTCAGTGTGAACGCTTTAAGCTTTAAATTTTTTATTTTTCTGCTCAGCACCTACAGATCGGGACCAATTCACAAGGTCCGGACTCTCTTGGGCACGAGGAAAAAATATCTGAGTCGGCCAGGGTGCATTGTATTGTGACGACATTTATTGACAACTTCTGCAGCATTATTGGTTTCTTCCCTTTCAGCACATGTGCACGGCCTGGGCTTGCAGGCGACTGCAGCGCCCCCGTGGATTGGTGCTGTCATTTGCTGAATTGCAGTTGGAGGCCATGACAGGTTGTCGTCATGGCCTCCGTGTTTAGCAGACACGCCCTCCGGGCGTGCGGATGCTCTGTGAGCTTGGAGGGTATGTGTATTGTAGACCCCCTGAGCTCCTGTGGCACGTGGGGGGTGAGTATTTGACTCCCCCCGTAGGGCCGTGCTCGAGCTAGCCTGCCCGCCCGCGGACGTCGCAAGGTCTGTCTGCTGCAGACAGTCCCGGAGTACCCTGCTACGGTTCATTGTTCTGACCTGGCACCCTGTGCACCGCAAGGGAGGAGGGGTGACAGCCCTCTTCCTTCATCGTGACTGTCTTTAAAAAAGGTTGCCGTGTTGTTCTTTTTTTGAGTCAAGAACCAGGGCAAACTGTGCTTTGGTACTTTTATTTTTGTGTTTTGTGCAACAACAGTTCATCTTTATTTCACATACAGCAGAACACTTATGTTTTGTGCATACATTAATATCACCAGCTTTTCGTAGTCTTTTACAAATAAAGTCTGGGTAGAAATAACCAGGTTCCCGTACCCCGTGAGCAGACGAACCAGCAAAACTGTGAAGAGGGCCCGCTTCATCAGGCCCGTTTCTATCTCCCATCACGGTTTGTCTAAGAGGTTCTCGGCGGGGCCGCTTGGCAAGGAACGAATCTGTTCCTACTCCAGGACTAAGCGGCCTGAGATGGACCTGCTGGGGATCTCTGCCGCTGCTCCCGGTCGTAAGCTGGCCTCTTTTGCGGGAGACGACGTGTGGCTGAGCGGTGTCAAGGTTGCACGGGTCTGCTCCCGCTGGTGTCCCTGAGGAGGGGGGGAGGGGGCAAAAGTTTTCCTTGGCATCTATTCACGGAGGGCTTCAGCCTGTTTTCGCCTCTGCTCCAACCTGCTCTGGATCCGTTCCAGAGCCCCCCTGAAGAGTCCCGTCAGCTCGATCGGGTCGTGCAAAAGGAGGAACCGCTGACCTTCTGGAAGGTCAGCCGGGGTCATCCACAGATGACGCTGGACGATGACCACTTCAGCCATGCATCTCCCCTGTGCGATGGCTGCCATCCCTTTCATGCGGAGCACAAAGTCAGTGGCCCTATGGGTTTCCTCCAGCACCTCAGTCGCAGTCTGTTTGTCTGTTGTCACCTGGAGCTCCTGCAGCTTCTCTGCCAGGTTTGCCTGCATCATGGCGGAGGCGTTCATTGCACGTGCCGCGAGACCCTGAGCTCGGTAGCATTTTTCGAGCTGGGCAGCTGAAGACCAGCAGGCTTTGCTGGGCAAAGTTGGTTTTGTGCCAGAAGATCTGGGGGCCAGGTGAGACGCCAGCATGTCCTCCATCTGTGGCACGTTGGCGATTCCCGCTGCTTCCATTCCAGCGACGTCGAGGAACTGGGAGAGAGGCAGCAGCATGGGAGCCCTGGGTTCAGCCCAGGTGCGAGTAAGCTCCGTGAGGAAATCCGGGAAGATGGGCATCCTGTGCCTCGTTGTCGACTGCTGCTTGGCATAAAAATAATTCCCTGCCAACCTCGTGACCTGTTGGCGAGGTGGAGGTTCTGGTCACGCGATCTGCAGCGCGTCCGCCGCTCTGCGACACAGGTCGAACAGGGCGGGGATCGATACGTCTGTCTCTGGTAGCACTGGCGCCGGGTTCTGTGAGAGGTCTTCTTCCTCTCCTTCGTACTCGTTGTTAGCTTCTTCATCAGAAATTTCACCTGAGGCTGTTAGCGAGATCTCATCCACGTTCATCATGCCCCAAGTGTCAAATTCAGCTGTCGAGTCCCCGACGGGAGCCGTCATGTCCAAACTGTCCCCCCATTCGACCTGTCCACTGTCCTCCAGATCCATGCTCTCGAGCTCCGGCGTGGGAGTTAGAACCTCTGTGAGATCCGGGTCTGTTGGCGCCGCGGTGGCGCCCATGGCTTTGGCCACGATGTCCAAGCGGTGTCTCCTCACCGCCTCCAGCATCTGGTTGCAATGTGGACAGGAGTCGGGGGTGTCCAACGCTTTTTTTGCGTGTAGCATCCCCAAGCAGACAGGACAGGCCTCGTGGGTGTCCGTCGCTAATAGGGAATATCCGGAGCCGCAGGGGCAGGCGCGCAAGCTGGGACTCGCTGGCCTGCTGGTCTTTTTTGGAATTCTGGGTTTCCGCTTTCCCTTCTTGGGAGCCATGGCCAAGAAAAGATGAGTTAAATCCTTTCGCTGGCTAGCTTGCTACCCGTTAGCAGGGTGGCGAAGTGACGCAGTTAGCGCAGTCAAGCGAAACAGTTACGGAGAGAGAAGAGAAAAACTTTGAGGTTAAAGAAAAAGGTGCTGGGACTTGGACTGTCCCCTCTCTGATACATCTGAGGCTACTCAGTGTCGCGCTCCTGCCGCGTGGCCCCCTGGTGGGTGTTCCTTTGCCTGCGGGCGTGCTTGGGGCCCTCACTGTCTGGGGTTGGGCGCTTGGGCGTGTGTCGGCTCGGCCTGGTGGCTGCCTGGTGGGGCTCGGGTCTTCTGGTCCTGTCGGGTCTGGGCCTGAGGGGTGGGCGTCCCCGGTGCCCGGGCCTCGGTGACCGGCCCTGGGGCTACGTTGGTGCAGCGGGCTCCGGCGGGGGCCTGTGAATTTGTCGCTGTTGACCCCGGGGGGTCATTGTGTGTAGTCACTGGTGGGGCTTCTCCTGTTCTCCCCTTTGGTCGGATCTGGGGAGTTGGTGAGTGGCTCGTCCTGTTCGGGTGGCCCTGGGGACTCTGGGCTCGGGGTCCTTCTTGGGGTCTTGGGCTCTGGTTGCCCCTTTGCCTGCCTCGGGCCTTGGGGGGGGGGATCTCTGATGCCTCACGGTTGCTATTGAATGTTCTATTGGAGGAAACTTTTTCACTTATGCATGCTCACAACCACACGCAAATGGATGCAGGGATGTATATGTAATGAATATGAATGTATATGTATGTATACTGTATATATATATTGTAGGTATGGTATGTATATTTATGGAAATCCACTGCAAGGTCATAAATGTTATTAGTCTTTATGCATGCGTTGCTGTGTTCTGTCATGTACTTTGCAGGATTGCAGATGGAGGTTGGGTGTGTTTGCCTTGTGCTTTTTTGTGGATAATTGTTTTTTTTTGTCTTACTTTCTGTCTTTCCTTTCCTTTCTCTCTATTATATATATATATCTTTTTCACATATTTTTATTGATATTTTGCATAAAGAACAAAGGTATTTACAAATTCGAGGGTATAAAAGTGTTGAAGATAACCAAACTATTCACACCTTTGACTCTAACATGCCTTTTTTTTTTTTTTCCCAGGAACACCAAACACATACAGAACACCTCCAATAGTGAAACACAGTAAAGTGAAAGTAGTAGTAAATAAAATATAAAACAATAAAAATAAATAAATTGAAATAACTTTTAAGTAAAAAAAAAAATAAAAGAGCACCTGGGACTCAATTTTATATACACTTTAGACATTCATTCATAAACATCTTCATAAAAGTCACATATAGGGAATGGAGTGAGCACTATGGCTATGGGTGGCGGGATGACATCAATCTCGCCCCCATGCCTATGCTCACTCAACATTATGCATCTAGACAATTAGGGCCTGGGTTAGAGTTGGAGTGGAGGGGAAACTGGTATAATGCCAGCCTTTGCTCCTTCTCTTTCCTTTTTAAATACACTTTACAACAACACTCACCAACAGTACATTTGGGGACGGGGGTGTGTGTGTCGGGGTCTTGATTTGTTAATTTCAATTTTATTTATTATGTATTTATTTATATATTATTTATTTATTTTTCTCTTACCCCCCTGGTTGCCTTGCGGACATTCTGGGGGTGGGCCGTCAGGGGTTGTGCTGGGGTGTGGGGGGGTTCGGGGCCTGCGGGTTCGCCGTGGGCGGGGCTGGCAGTGCGCTCCCTCTGGGGCTGCTTGGGCTCGGGTGTCCTGTCCTGTCCTGTCGGCAGGGCGCGGGGTGGGCCGGATCTTGGACGTCTGCTGCTCTCCACCCCAGAATGAATGGGTCTACCTCCTGGGTTTGGATGTGGGCTGCCCCATGTAGGGAGCAGGTACATGTCTTGGACCTAGGGGGTATAGAGTGTGCATCGGGATTATGAATGGAGCGTGTCGTTATTGTTTGTCTTTCTGTGACTGAGGGTGAGGATGAGGGTGGGTCTGAATGAGTGTGTCTGTGTATGAATGTTTAAGTGTCAGGCTGGGACTTGGACTGCCCCCTCTCTGATACTTCTGAGGCTACCCAGTGTCGCGCTCCTGCCACGTGGCCCCCTGGTGGGTGTTCCTCTGCCTACGGGCGTGCTTGGGGCCCTCACTATCTGGGGCTGGGCGCTTGGGCGTTTGTCAGCTCGGCCTGGTGGCTGCCTGGTGGGGCTCGGGTCCTCTGGTCCTGTCAGGTCTGGACCTGAGGGATGGGCGTCCCCGGTGCCCGAGCCTCGGTGACCGGCCCTGGGGCTACGTCGGTGCAGCGGGCTCCGGCGGGGGCCTGTGTATTGTCGCTGTTGACCCCGGGGGGTCATTGTGTGTGGTCCCTGGTGGGGTTCGTCCGGTTCTTCCACTTGGTCGGATCTGGGGAGTGGACGAGTGGCTCGTCCTGTTCGGGTGGTCCTGGGGACTCTGGGCTCGGGGTCCTTCCTGGGGTCTTGGGCTTTGATCGCCCCTTCGTCTGTCTCGGGCTTTGGGGGGACGGGTCTCTGATGCTTCACAGTCGCTACTAAATGTTCTATTGGAGGAACCTCATTCACTTATGCATGCTCACAACCACACACAAATGGATGCAGGGATGTATAGTAGATGTATGTAGATGGGTATATAAATGAATATAAATATATATGTATGTATATTGTATATATATTTGTAGGTATGGGTATGTGTATTTATAGAAATATTTGCAAGGTCATGAATATTATCAGTCTTTATGCTTGTATGTTTCGTTGTTGTGTTCTGTCATGTGCTTTGCAGGATTGTGGACGGAGGTTTGGTGTGTTTGCCTTGTGCTCTTTCTGTGGACAATTGTTGTTTTGTTGTTTTGTTTTGTTTTGTTGTCTCACTTTCTCTTTTCTTTCTTTCTCTATTAAAAAAAAAAAAAAAAAAAAAAAAAAAAAAAATAAAATAAAATAAAAAAAAAATATAAAAAAAAAATAAAAAAAAAAAAAAATATTGGAGTGAGAGGATGGCTATAAGGTGTGAAGGGAGGCCATCTATAAATGGAAAAAAATAAATAAAAATAAAATAAAAATTAAAAAAAAAGAAACCTAGGTGTGCAAGGGAATTTGTATTTCTACATTAAAGCAACAAATTCCATAAATGGCTGCCAGATAGAGTAGAATTTGTTCAAATTTCCAGATTTAGTATATCTAATTTTCTCCACTTTCAAAAAGGACATGACCTCATTTATCCACATTGTGCTGGATGGAGTTTTAGTTGATTTCCAATTACAAAGAAGGTGACGCCTAGCGATCAAAGAAGTAAAAGCTATCACCTTCAACTCTCTTGTGGAGTATTGACTATATTGCTCCGGGAGACCGAATATGACAGTATAAGCCGAGATGTCAATAGTTTTCGAAAGTACAATCGATATGGTATGAAAATAAATTTGCCAGAAGTTCACAAGGGCTGAGCACGAAAAAAACATATGTGTAAGATTGCAGGGCGAGCCTCCACAGCGGTCACAAACATCTATTACATTAGGGTAGATCCGTGCCAGTCTAGATTTTGAGTAATGACATCTGAATATTACTTTGAACTGTATCAGACTCAGGCGGGCACATATAGAGGTATTATGAATAGCCATCAGAGCTTTCTCCCACCAGTGATCATCAAAAACTAGCCCCAATTCCTGCTCCCAAGCTCTCTTAGTGCTTGTGGTTAAAAACACATCATATGATTGAATAGAATTATAAATCTTTGAAATTAAGGACCCTTGCAATGGGTTAAGTTGTATAAATTCGCTCCACGGCTGTTCAGGAGGCAGATGAGGAAAATTAGGAAATAAGGATTTTGCACAAGCTCTTATCTGAAAATATCTAAACAAATGAGAGGGTGGGAGATGAAATTTAGAAGCTAAATCAGTGAAAGAGCAAAACAACCCTTCTCTAAATAAATCTTTGAAACATTTTAGTCCTTTATTCTGCCATAAGGAGAATGTTGGATCAGTAAGAGCAGGTTTAAACAATGGGTTTTTTAAAATTGGGGTCAAGACTATGGGGTCTGTAAATTTAAACTGTTTCCTAAACTGAAACCATATCCGGAATGTATCTACAACTATGGGGTTGGTAGTTTGGCCTGAGGGATTCACAGAAGTTGGACCTGTAAGCAAAGCTGAAAGTGAAGCTGAGGGACATGAATATATTTCTAATTCACACCAGGTTATATCAACGGGATTAGACCAGAAAGCAATTTTGTTAATATTAGCTGCCCAGTAATAAAATCGAAAATTTGGTAAGCAAAGACCACCATGAAACTTACAGTTCTGAAGTGTTTTTTGTCTTACTCTGGGTGTTTTGCCGTTCCACAAAAAATTACCAATAGCTGAATCTAAAGAATTAAAAAAACTTTTTGGTAAAAATACAGGTAGACATATAAAAAGAAACAAAAATTTTGGCAGGATGTTCATTTTAACAGTACTTATTCTCCCTATCAAAGAGAGTGGGAGGGATTCCCATTTTTGAAAGTCTTTTTTGATGTCCACCAAAAGTGAAAGAAAATTTTTAGAGTACAGAGACTTAAAAGATCTGGTTATGTTGACCCCAAGATATCGAAAACCTGAAGGGCATAGCTTAAAAGGGACATCCGATTGGGAGAGTTGTAAGGCCAAGTGGTTAACAGGATAGCATTCACTCTTTTTTAATCACTGTTTTTTTATTAAAGTTTTTTCCTTTTATACATACAAATAAGAAAGCGTGGGTACAAAACATGTTATACGTATGGTCTGTTTAAACAACATACATAAACGCAAACAAAAATTCTTTAAAAATTAATCCCATTCACTCCTATCCAGGTCACTGCCCTATGTCCACACACTACATCTTTAAACCTGACAAAAACAGAGAGCACAAAAAAAAAAAAACAGAATTCACCTGAAATATTATTGTATATTTTGGAATGTATCAAGAAAAAGCCCCCATATTTTATTAAATTTCTCAGTAGAGTGCTGAAGAGAACACCTTATTTTTTCTAGTTTCAAGCATGACAAAAGGTCATATAACCACTGTTTATGAGTTGGAAGGGCAGCACCCTTCCATCTTATTAGAATTGCACGCCTTGCTAACAAGGAACAAAAAGCCAGTGCTTGTCTTTTGGAGGCTGATAGAGGTAACTCTTCACCACTGATACCAAACAGAGCAAGGAGAGGGCTAGGTGTTACTTCTACTCTGAAGATTGTGGATAGGGTTTTAAAAACATCCGTCCAAAACTGACCAAGGCTGGGACAGGACCAGTACATATGAATCAGTGTGGCCTCAGCAGTTTTGCATTTGTCACAGTATGGGGTGATTTCTGGATAAATACGAGACAGTTTGCTTTTGGAGAAGTGGGCTCTGTGTACCACTTTAAACTGAATAAGACAATGGCGTGCACATAGAGATGTTGTGTTAACAAGTTTGAGTATAGAAGCCCATGTTTCATCTGGAATGGTCATGCCCAGGTCCTCCTCCCATACAGCTTTAAGTTTGGGTGAGGAGGTCTCTATTCTGTTCAACATTAGATTGTAAAGCCGTGAAATAAGCCCTTTACGGGTCGGGTTCAATTGTAAGATGGTTTCCAACAGTGTAGGCTCTGGTAGAGAAACTGAGCCTGAAAAATGTGATTGAATAAAATGTCTGATTTGTAAATATCTGAAAAAATGGGATTGTGGTAGACCATACTTATTGCTAAGTTGTTCAAATGATGCCAATTTCTTCTCAATGAAAAGGTCCTTAAAATGAGTAAGACCGCTCCTGTGCCATCCCAGAAACACCCCATCCTGAAGAGAAGGTTTAAACAAATGGTTAGGTGCAATGGGGCTTAGAGGGGAAAAATCCTTAAGTTTAAAATGTTTTCTAAACTGGCCCCATATTTTTAGTGAATGTTTCACTACAGGATTCAAAATGGAGTTGGGTGAGGAGAGTGAAAGTGGAGCACAAAGCATAGCTGGTAGAGATATATTATTGTTGTTGTGTAATTCCATAGTCACCCAATCAGGGGAATTACTCAGGTTATGGTAAAAATACCAGTGCACTAAGCATCTGAGGTTAGCAGCCCAGTAATAAAACCGAAAGTTAGGAAGACCAAAACCCCCCTCCTCTTTAGGTTTTTGAAGATTCATCTTATTAAGCCTTGGACGTTTATTCCTCCATATGTAGGATGAAAAAATTGAATCCAGCTCGTTGAAAAATATATTAGGAATAAAAATAGGTAGTGCCTGAAAAATATATAAAAATTTGGGTAGTATAGTCATTTTAATTGAGTTTATACGTCCTACCAAGGACATGGAAAGTGGCGTCCATTTTGTGAGAAAAAAAAAAAAAAATCGAAAATTTGGTAAGCAAAGACCACCATGAAACTTACAGTTCTGAAGTGTTTTTTGTCTTACTCTGGGTGTTTTGCCGTTCCACAAAAAATTACCAATAGCTGAATCTAAAGAATTAAAAAAACTTTTTGGTAAAAATACAGGTAGACATATAAAAAGAAACAAAAATTTTGGCAGGATGTTCATTTTAACAGTACTTATTCTCCCTATCAAAGAGAGTGGGAGGGATTCCCATTTTTGAAAGTCTTTTTTGATGTCCACCAAAAGTGAAAGAAAATTTTTAGAGTACAGAGACTTAAAAGATCTGGTTATGTTGACCCCAAGATATCGAAAACCTGAAGGGCATAGCTTAAAAGGGACATCCGATTGGGAGAGTTGTAAGGCCAAGTGGTTAACAGGATAGCATTCACTCTTGATGACATTAACTTTATACCCTGAGAAATGGGCGAATCTGTGAAAAAATTTCACAATTGCGGGACAAGTTCTTATTGGATCAGTAACATATAGAAGCAAATCGTCTGCATATAATGACAATCTTATTTCTGTATGGCTCCTGATGATTCCATTAACACTTGGAGAGGATCTCAAAAAAATACTCAAAGGCTCTATTGCAAGTGCAAACAAAAGGGGCGATAGGGGGCAACCTTGTCTGCATCCTCTATTTAAAAGAAAATATCCGGATCTGTTATTATTGGTAATAATACTGGCACAGGGCAAAGTGTAAAGAAGGCGTATCCACGATATAAAGTTTTTACCAAATCCAAATTTTTCCAAAACGACAAACAAATAACTCCATTCAACCCGATCGAATGCCTTCTCAGCGTCAATTGTTATGACAACCTCAGGCGCTAGTGAAGTCCCCCTCGAATAAATAACATTCAACAATGTACGAACATTGTAATAAAGTTGACGTCCCTTTATGAAGCCAGTTTGCTCCCTGGAGATAATTGTTGGGAGAACTCTTTCAAGTCTTTGAGCCAGGGCCTTTGCAAGAATCTTTGTGTCAACATTCATTAAAGATATTGGCCGGTAGGAGGTACAGAGATCAGGATCCTTGTCTTTCTTTAAGAGAACGCTGATAGAAGCTTGCCTTAGTGAAGGGGGAAGTGAACCGAGTAACAGAGACTCAACATAGACAGAATAAAGCAATGGAATAAGTTTAGCTTGAAATACTTTAAAAAACTCAGATGGGAATCCATCAGGTCCCGGAGCTTTATTATTTTGCATATTTTGTAAAGAGGTATTTAACTCCTGGATAGTCAGACCAGATTCTAGATGATCAATCAATTCTGGGTGTAAAGAAGGAAACTGAAGCTCATCCAGGAACTTATGCATATCAGTCAGATCTGTTGGAAGTTCAGATTTATACAGGGACTCATAAAATGATGAAAAAACCAAATTAATAGTTTGCATGTCCTCCTGCTGGACCCCCGAGCCGTCTGTAATACGACATATTGAACGTGAAGCTGCTTGGCGGCGCAATTGATGAGCTAATAATCTGCTTGGCTTGTCTCCATGTTCATAATACCTAGCACGAGAATGAAGCATAAGGCGCTCCGCCTCATTAGTTGTAATAAGATCCAGCTCAGTTTGTAGGACCAAACGACGCTTTGAAAGATTATCAGATGGAGTAGCTGCAAGCTGTTGATCAACCAATTCCAACTCAGATACAAGCTTCTGAATCTTTGACATCTTCAATTTCCTCACATGCGCAGAATATGAAATTATCTGACCACGTAAATATGCCTTCAAAGAATCCCACAGGAGCGCCCTAGAAATTGGTTCAGAATCAGAATCATTAAGTGCAATAAAATCCTCTATTGCGTCCGTAATAAATTTGTGAAATTTATCATCTAATAATAATGAGGTGTTAAATCGCCATTGAGAGGGATATCGAGGCCCAGGTGCAATCTGAAGATCAAAAGAGACAGGAGCATGATCCGAAATAATGATTGGGTGATATGTAGCATTTGATACTTTAGGCATAAGTTTAGCATCTATAAAAAAATAATCTATACGTGAAAAAGTCTGATGAACAGGTGAATAAAAAGAATATTGCTTATTGTTCGGATTATGAGATCTCCAGGGGTCAACACAACCATTATTTAACATGAAACTATTTAGGGTTCTAGCCATTGATGATTGGGTTAGAACAGGTTTAGAACGGTCTAACAGAGGATCTATAGTACAGTTCATATCCCCACCAAAAATCAAAACAGAGTCATTCAAAGATGGCAAAATTTCAAACAGCTTATTCATAAAACCAGGATTGTCAAAATTGGGAGCATATACATTAACTAGCAAGGTGGATACATGGAATAAAGTACCTAATACTATCAGATATCTGCCATCTTTGTCTGAAATGACTTTAGACATTTTGAATGGTACAGATTTACCTATTAAAATAGCAACCCCTCTAGACTTTGAATTAAAACTGGAGTGGAGTACCTCTGCAACCCATGAACATTTAAGTCTAGACTGGTCTTTAATTCTCATATGGGTCTCCTGTAGAAAAACAATGTCAGGTTTCAAACGTTTTAAATGAGATAACACCTTACTTCGTTTGACAGCGCACCCTAAACCTCTAATATTCCAGCTAATAAATCTTACATTTGAGTTATTTGCATTAGCCATGTAAAATATGCGTTAATATTGATGAAACATTCAGCCTCCGCCCCCACGTACCAGGTAAAGAATAAAAAAATAAAATAAAAAAATAGAAACACACACACACACAACACACCACATCCCTCCCCCAGATAGCACTTACCATTATCCCATCCCCAAACGACGGAATACCAGTGCAAACTCCAATAGGAGTCATAAGCCTAAAGACTAAACTTAAGGTTTTGAACCCAACCATCAACCTCAATTCACCCCAACTCAGTTGGAGCTCCTGCAAACAAATATAAACGATCGTGTATTTAATAACAGAATAAGTATATTACATGTCACCAAATCCTCTTGTGTCTCCAGTTGGTCTAAAGTTTAGACCAACCTAAAAAGCCTAAACAAAAATTTTCCTAAACTGAACAATATGAACAGCGTCACTCACTTCATATTAAACTAAACAAGATCAAAAATATTTCAAATAAGCAATACAGCCACCACTGTCAAAAGTCATTTTAAAATAAAGAAAAATCTGATTGAAACTTTTACTTACAGTCAAGCCATAGTTTTAATTTTAAGGTGGTGCTGGCAGTTTTATTTTGTCTTCAGTGTTTTCACGAAGGCAGCCGCCTCCACAGGTGAAGTAAACTCTCTCGTGACACCTCCTTTAGTAATGCAAAGTCGAGCTGGATGCAGCAGCCCAAACCGTATGTCCGGAACCTCTCTGAGCTGATGTCTGACGTCATTGAAAGCTGCACGGGCTTTTGCAATCCGAGCAGTAAAATCAGGGAAGATGGAGATTGTGGCGTCTCCCACTTTTACCCGCTGCTGGACTCTGGCACGCTGTAGAATGTCGGCGCAGTCTGTATAATAATGTAAACGAGCTATTATAGGGCGGGGCCGCTC
>JBBPBX010025159.1:0-39120 GCA_038048925.1 Garcialebias charrua | reverse complement strand
TCAAGCTGTTCAGCATCTGATAGGACTTTAGCTGTACAGCATTTGACATGACTCTAGCTGTAAAACAGGACTCAATTAATTCAACATCAGGAATCTAGCTGTTCAACTTCTGATAGCACTCTAGTGGTTCAGCATCTGAAAGGACTCTAGCTGTTCAACATTGGATCGTGCTCTGTTGAGTATCTGATAGCACTTTAGCTGTACAGCATTTGACATGACTAGCTATACAACATATGACAGGACTCAATTCATTCAACATCAGGATTCTAGCTGTTCAGCATCTGATAGCACTCTAGCTGTTCAGCGTCTGACAGGACTCTAGCTGTTCAACATTGGATCGGACACTGTTCAGCATCTGTTAGCACTTTAGCTGTTCATCATCTGACAGGACACTAGCTGTACAACAGGACTCAATCAATTCAACTTCAGGATTCTAGCTGTTCAACATGTGTTGGGAATCTAGCTGTTCAACATCCGACAGGAATCTAGCTGTTCAGCATCTTATAGAACTCTAGCTGTTCAAAATCTAATTGACTCTAGCTGTTCAGCATCCTACAGGAATCTAGCTGTTCAGCATCTTATAGGGCTCTAGCTGTTCAGTACCTGACAGGACTCTAGATGTTTAGCATCAGGACTCTAGCTGTTCTGTTCCGGATCGGACTCTGTTCAGCATCTGATAGGACTCTAGCTGTACAACATATGACAGGACTCAACTCATTCAACATCAGGATTCTACCTGTTCAACATTTGATAGCACTCTAGCTGTTCAAAATCTGACAGGACTCTAGCTGTTCAATATTGGATCAGACTCTGTTCAGCATCTGTTTGTACTTTAGCTGTTCAGCATTTGACATGACTCTAGCTGTACAACAGGACTCAATCCAGCCAACATCAGGATTCCAGCTGTTCAAAATTGAATGGACTGTTCAGCACCTGTCAGAACAGGACTCTAGATGTTCAGCATCAGGACTCTAGCTGTTCAGTACCGGATCCGACTCTGTTCAGCATCCGATAGGACTCTAGCTGTACAACATACTGTATGACAGGACTAGCTGTAAAACAGGACTCAATTAATTCAACATCAGGATTCTACCTGTTCATGTGATAGCACTCTAGCTGTTCAGCATCTGACAGGACTCTAGTTGTTCAACATTGGATCGGACTCTGTTCAGCATCTGATAGTACTTAAGCTGTCCAGCATTTGACATGACTCTAGCTGTACAACATATGACCAGACTCAATTCATTCAACATCATGAACAACATTCATTCAACTCTGAAAGGACTCTAGCTGTACAACATATGACAGGACTCAATCCATTCAACATCAGGATTCTAGATGTTCAACATTAGATCGGACTCTGTTCAGCATCTGATAGTACTTTAGCTGTTCAGTTTGACATGACTCTAGCTGTACAACATATGACAGGACTCAATCCAGCCAACATCAGGATTCCAGCTGTTCAAAATCGAATGGACTGTTCAGCATCTGACAGCACTCAAGCTGTTCAGTACCTGACAGGACTCCAGATGTTCAGCATCAGGACTCTAGCTGTTCAGTACCGGATCCGACTCTGTTCAGCATCCGATAGGACTCTAGCTGTACAACATATGACAGGACTCAATCCATTCAACATCAGGATTCTAGCTGTTCAACATGTGACAGGACTCAAGCTATTCAACATCTGACAGGACTCTAGCTGTTTAACATCTGAAAGGACACAAGCTGTTCAGTATCTGACAGGACTCTAAATGTTCAGCATTACTCAAGCTGTTCAGCATCTGATAGGACTTTAGCTGTACAGCATTTGACATGACTCTAGCTGTACAACATATGACCAGACTCAATTCATTCAACATCATGAACAACATTCATTCAACTCTGAAAGGACTCTAGCTGTACAACATATGACAGGACTCAATCCAGCCAACATCAGGATTCCAGCTGTTCAAAATCGAATGGACTGTTCAGCATCTGACAGCACTCAAGCTGTTCAGTACCTGACAGGACTCTAGATGTTTAGCATCAGGACTCTAGCTGTTCAGTACCGGATCGGACTCTGTTCAGCATCCGATAGGACTCTTGCTGTACAACATATGACAGGACTCAATCAATTCAACATCAGGATTCTAGCTGTTCAACATGTGATGGGACTCAAGCTATTCAACATCTGACAGGACTCTAGCTGTTTAACATCTGAAAGGACACAAGCTGTTCAGTATCTGACAGGACTCTAAATGTTCAGCATTACTCAAGCTGTTCAGCATCTGATAGGACTTTAGCTGTACAGCATTTGACATGACTCTAGCTGTAAAACAGGACTCAATTAATTCAACATCAGGAATCTAGCTGTTCAACTTCTGATAGCACTCTAGTGGTTCAGCATCTGAAAGGACTCTAGCTGTTCAACATTGGATCGTGCTCTGTTGAGTATCTGATAGCACTTTAGCTGTACAGCATTTGACATGACTAGCTATACAACATATGACAGGACTCAATTCATTCAACATCAGGATTCTAGCTGTTCAGCATCTGATAGCACTCTAGCTGTTCAGCGTCTGACAGGACTCTAGCTGTTCAACATTGGATCGGACACTGTTCAGCATCTGTTAGCACTTTAGCTGTTCATCATCTGACAGGACACTAGCTGTACAACAGGACTCAATCAATTCAACTTCAGGATTCTAGCTGTTCAACATGTGTTGGGAATCTAGCTGTTCAACATCCGACAGGAATCTAGCTGTTCAGCATCTTATAGAACTCTAGCTGTTCAAAATCTAATTGACTCTAGCTGTTCAGCATCCTACAGGAATCTAGCTGTTCAGCATCTTATAGGGCTCTAGCTGTTCAGTACCTGACAGGACTCTAGATGTTTAGCATCAGGACTCTAGCTGTTCTGTTCCGGATCGGACTCTGTTCAGCATCTGATAGGACTCTAGCTGTACAACATATGACAGGACTCAACTCATTCAACATCAGGATTCTACCTGTTCAACATTTGATAGCACTCTAGCTGTTCAAAATCTGACAGGACTCTAGCTGTTCAATATTGGATCAGACTCTGTTCAGCATCTGTTTGTACTTTAGCTGTTCAGCATTTGACATGACTCTAGCTGTACAACAGGACTCAATCCAGCCAACATCAGGATTCCAGCTGTTCAAAATTGAATGGACTGTTCAGCACCTGTCAGAACAGGACTCTAGATGTTCAGCATCAGGACTCTAGCTGTTCAGTACGGGTCCGACTCTGTTCAGCATCCGATAGGACTCTAGCTGTACAACATACTGTATGACAGGACTAGCTGTAAAACAGGACTCAATTAATTCAACATCAGGATTCTACCTGTTCATGTGATAGCACTCTAGCTGTTCAGTATCTGACAGGACTCTAGCTGTTCAACATTGGATCGGACTATGTTCAGCATCTGATAGTACTTAAGCTGTCCAGCATTTGACATGACTCTAGCTGTACAACATATGACCAGACTCAATTTATTCAACATCATGAACAACATTCATTCAACTCTGAAAGGATTTCTAGCTGTACAACATATGACAGGACTCAATCCATTCTATATCAGGATTCTAGCTGTTCAACATTGGATCGGACTCTGTTCAGCATCTGATAGTACTTTAGCTGTTCAACATTTGACATGACTCTAGCTGTACAACATATGACAGGACTCAACTCATTCAACATCAGGATTCTACCTGTTCAACATTTGATAGCACTCTAGCTGTTCAAAATCTGACAGGACTCTAGCTGTTCAATATTGGATCAGACTCTGTTCAGCATCTGTTAGCACTTTAGCTGTTCGGCATTTGACATGACTCTAGCTGTACAACATATGACCAGACTCATTTCATTCAACATCATGAACAATATTCATTCAACTCTGAAAGGACTCTAGCTGTACAACATATGACAGGACTCAATCCATTCAATATCAGGATTCTAGCTGTTCAACATTGGATCGGACTCTGTTCAGCATCTGATAGTACTTTAGCTGTTCAGCATTTGACATGACTCTAGCTGTACAACATATGACAGGACTCAATCCAGCCAACATCAGGATTCCAGCTGTTCAAAATTGAATGGACTGTTCAGCGTCTGACAGCACTCAAGCTGTTCAGTACCTTACAGGACTCTAGATGTTCAGCATCAGGACTCTAGCTGTTCAGTACCGGATCGGACTCTGTTCAGCATCCGATAGGACTCTTGCTGTACAACATATGACAGGACTCAATCAATTCAACATCAGGATTCTAGCTGTTCAACATGTGATGGGACTCAAGCTATTCAACATCTGACAGCACTCTAGCTGTTTAACATCTGAAAGGACACAAGCCAGTATCTGACAGGACTCTAAATGTTCAGCATTACTCAAGCTGTTCAGCATCTGATAGGACTTTAGCTGTACAGCATTTGACATGACTAGCTGTAAAACAGGACTCAATTAATTCAACATCAGGATTCTAGCTGTTCAACTTCTGATAGCACTCTAGTGGTTCAGAATCTGAAAGGACTCTAGCTGTTCAACATTGGATCGGGCTCTGTTGGGTATCTGATAGCACTTTAGCTGTACAGCATTTGACATGACTAGCTGTACAACATATGACAGGACTCAATCCATTCTATATCAGGATTCTAGCTGTTCAACATTGGATCGGGCTCTATTCAGCATCTGATAGGACTTTGGCTGTACAGCATTTCACAAGACTCTAGCTGTACAACATATGACAGGACTCAATTCATTCAACATCAGGATTCTAGCTGTTCAGCATCTGATAGCACTCTAGCTGTTCAGCGTCTGATAGGACTCTAGCTGTTCAACAGGACTCAATCAATTCAACATCAGGATTTTAGCTGTTCAACATTGGATCGGACTCTGTTCCACATCTGACAGCACTCTAGCTGTTCATCATCTGACAGGACACTAGCTGTACAACATTTGACAGGACTCAATCCATTCAACTTCAGGATTCTAGCTGTTCAACATGTGTTGGGAATCTAGCTGTTCAACATCCGACAGGAATCTAGCTGTTCAGCATCTTATAGGGCTCTAGCTGTTCATTATCTGATAGAACTCTAGCAGTTCTAAATCTAATAGACTCTAGCTGTTCAGCATCCTACAGGAATCTAGCTGTTCAGCATCTTATAGGGCTCTAGCTGTTCAGTACCTGACAGGACTCTTTAGCATCAGGACTCTAGCTGTTCTGTTCCGGATTGGATTCTGTTCGGCATCTGATAGGACTCTAGCTGTACAACATATGACAGGACTCAATCCATTCAACATCAGGATACTAGCTGTTCAACATGTGATAGCACTCTAGCTGTTCAAAATCTGACAGGACTCAAGCTATTCAACATCTGACAGGACTCTAGCTGTTTAACATCTGAAAGGACACAAGCTGTTCAGTATCTGACAGGACTTTAGCTGTACAGCATTTGACATGACTAGCTGTAAAACAGGACTCGTTTAATTCAACATCAGGATTCTACCTGTTCATGTGATAGCACTCTAGCTGTTCAAAATCTGACAGGACTCTAGCTGTTCAATATTGGATCAGACTCTGTTCAGCATCTGTTAGCACTTTAGCTGTTCGGCATTTGACATGACTCTAGCTGTACAACATATGACCAGACTCATTTCATTCAACATCATGAACAATATTCATTCAACTCTGAAAGGACTCTAGCTGTACAACATATGACAGGACTCAATCCATTCAATATCAGGATTCTAGCTGTTCAACATTGGATCGGACTCTGTTCAGCATCTGATAGTACTTTAGCTGTTCAGCATTTGACATGACTCTAGCTGTACAACATATGACAGGACTCAATCCAGCCAACATCAGGATTCCAGCTGTTCAAAATCGAATGGACTGTTCAGCATCTGACAGCACTCAAGCTGTTCAGTACCTGACAGGACTCTAGATGTTTAGCATCAGGACTCTAGCTGTTCAGTACCGGATCGGACTCTGTTCAGCATCTGATAGGACTCTAGCTGTACAACATATGACAGGACTCAATCAATTCAACATCAGGATTCTAGCTGTTCAACATGTGATGGGACTCAAGCTATTCAACATCTGACAGCACTCTAGCTGTTTAACATCTGAAAGGACACAAGCTGTTCAGTATCTGACAGGACTCTAAATGTTCAGCATTACTCAAGCTGTTCAGCATCTGATAGGACTTTAGCTGTACAGCATTTGACATGACTCTAGCTGTAAAACAGGACTCAATTAATTCAACATCAGGAATCTAGCTGTTCAACTTCTGATAGCACTCTAGTGGTTCAGCATCTGAAAGGACTCTTGCTGTTCAACATTGGATCGTGCTCTGTTGAGTATCTGATAGCACTTTAGTTGTACAGCATTTGACATGACTAGCTATACAACATATGACAGGACTCAATTCATTCAACATCAGGATTCTAGCTGTTCAGCATCTGATAGCACTCTAGCTGTTCAGCGTCTGACAGGACTCTAGCTGTTCAACATTGGATCGGACAATGTTCAGCATCTGTTAGCACTTTAGCTGTTCATCATCTGACAGGACACTAGCTGTACAACAGGACAATCAATTCTGATCAGGATTCTAGCTGTTCAACATATGTTGGGAATCTAGCTGTTCAACATCCGACAGGAATCTAGCTGTTCAGCATCTTATAGAACTCTAGCTGTTCAAAATCTAATTGACTCTAGCTGTTCAGCATCCTACAGGAATCTAGCTGTTCAGCATCTTATAGGGCTCTAGCTGTTCAGTACCTGACAGGACTCTAGATGTTTAGCATCAGGACTCTAGCTGTTCTGTTCCGGATCGGACTCTGTTCAGCATCTGATAGGACTCTAGCTGTACAACATATGACAGGACTCAACTCATTCAACATCAGGATTCTACCTGTTCAACATTTGATAGCACTCTAGCTGTTCAAAATCTGACAGGACTCTAGCTGTTCAATATTGGATCAGACTCTGTTCAGCATCTGTTAGTACTTTAGCTGTTCAGCATTTGACATGACTCTAGCTGTACAACATATGACAGGACTCAATCCAGCCAACATCAGGAATCCAGCTGTTCAAAATTGAATGGACTGTTCAGCACCTGTCAGAACAGGACTCTAGATGTTCAGCATCAGGACTCTAGCTGTTCAGTACCGGATCCGACTCTGTTCAGCATCCGATAGGACTCTAGCTGTACAACATACTGTATGACAGGACTAGCTGTAAAACAGGACTCAATTAATTCAACATTAGGATTCTACCTGTTCATGTGATAGCACTCTGTAAATCTAAGTATCTGACAGGACTCTAGCTGTTCAACATTGGATCGGACTATGTTCAGCATCTGATAGTACTTAAGCTGTCCAGCATTTGACATGACTCTAGCTGTACAACATATGACAGGACTCAATCCATTCAATATCAGGATTCTAGCTGTTCAACATTGGATCGGACTCTGTTCAGCATCTGATAGTACTTTAGCTGTTCAGCATTTGACATGACTCTAGCTGTACAACATATGACAGGACTCAATCCAGCCAACATCAGGATTCAAGCTGTTCAAAATTGAATGGACTGTTCAGCGTCTGACAGCACTCAAGCTGTTCAGTACCTTACAGGACTCTAGATGTTCAGCATCAGGACTCTAGCTGTTCAGTACCGGATCGGACTCTGTTCAGCATCCGATAGGACTCTTGCTGTACAACATATGACAGGACACAATCAATTCAACATCAGGATTCTAGCTGTTCAACATGTGATGGGACTCAAGCTATTCAACATCTGACAGGACTCTAGCTGTTTAACATCTGAAAGGACACAAGCCAGTATCTGACAGGACTCTAAATGTTCAGCATTACTCAAGCTGTTCAGCATCTGATAGGACTTTAGCTGTACAGCATTTGACATGACTAGCTGTAAAACAGGACTCAATTAATTCAACATCAGTATTCTAGCTGTTCAACTTCTGATAGCACTCTAGTGGTTCAGAATCTGAAAGGACTCTAGCTGTTCAACATTGGATCGGGCTCTGTTGAGTATCTGATAGCACTTTAGCTGTACAGCATTTGACATGACTAGCTGTACAACATGACAGGACTCTATTCATTCAACATCAGGATTTTAGCTGTTCAGCATCTGATAGCACTCCAGCTGTTAAGCATCTGACAGGACTCTAGCTGTTAAACATTGGATCGGGCTCTATTCAGCATCTGATAGGACTTTGGCTGTACAGCATTTCACAAGACTCTAGCTGTACAACATATGACAGGACTCAATTCATTCAACATCAGGATTCTAGCTGTTCAGCATCTGATAGCACTCTAGCTGTTCAGCGTCTGACAGGACTCTAGCTGTTCAACAGGACTCAATCAATTCAACATCAGGATTCTAGCTGTTCAACATTGGATCGGACTCTGTTCCACATCTGACAGCACTCTAGCTGTTCATCATCTGACAGGACACTAGCTGTACAACTTTTGACAGGACTCAATCCATTCAACTTCAGGATTCTAGCTGTTCAACATGTGTTGGGAATCTAGCTGTTCCACATCTGACAGCACTCTAGCTGTTCATCATCTGACAGGACACTAGCTGTACAACATTTGACAGGACTCAATCCATTCAACTTCAGGATTCTAGCTGTTCAACATGTGTTGGGAATCTAGCTGTTCAACATCCGACAGGAATCTAGCTGTTCAGCATCTTATAGGGCTCTAGCTGTTCATTATCTGATAGAACTCTAGCAGTTCTAAATCTAATAGACTCTAGCTGTTCAGCATCCTACAGGAATCTAGCTGTTCAGCATCTTATAGGGCTCTAGCTGTTCAGTACCTGACAGGACTCTTTAGCATCAGGACTCTAGCTGTTCTGTTCCGGATCGGATTCTGTTCAGCATCTGATAGGACTCTAGCTGTACAACATATGACAGGACTCAATCCATTCAACATCAGGATACTAGCTGTTCAACATGTGATAGCACTCTAGCTGTTCAAAATCTGACAGGACTCAAGCTATTCAACATCTGACAGGACTCTAGCTGTTTAACATCTGAAAGGACACAAGCTGTTCAGTATCTGACAGGACTTTAGCTGTACAGCATTTGACATGACTAGCTGTAAAACAGGACTCATTTAATTCAACATCAGGATTCTACCTGTTCATGTGATAGCACTCTAGCTGTTCAAAATCTGACAGGACTCTAGCTGTTCAATATTGGATCAGACTCTGTTCAGCATCTGTTAGCACTTTAGCTGTTCGGCATTTGACATGACTCTAGCTGTACAACATATGACCAGACTCATTTCATTCAACATCATGAACAATATTCATTCAACTCTGAAAGGACTCTAGCTGTACAACATATGACAGGACTCAATCCATTCAATATCAGGATTCTAGCTGTTCAACATTGGATCGGACTCTGTTCAGCATCTGATAGTACTTTAGCTGTTCAGCATTTGACATGACTCTAGCTGTACAACATATGACAGGACTCAATCCAGCCAACATCAGGATTCAAGCTGTTCAAAATTGAATGGACTGTTCAGCGTCTGACAGCACTCAAGCTGTTCAGTACCTTACAGGACTCTAGATGTTCAGCATCAGGACTCTAGCTGTTCAGTACCGGATCGGACTCTGTTCAGCATCCGATAGGACTCTTGCTGTACAACATATGACAGGACACAATCAATTCAACATCAGGATTCTAGCTGTTCAACATGTGATGGGACTCAAGCTATTCAACATCTGACAGCACTCTAGCTGTTTAACATCTGAAAGGACACAAGCCAGTATCTGACAGGACTCTAAATGTTCAGCATTACTCAAGCTGTTCAGCATCTGATAGGACTTTAGCTGTACAGCATTTGACATGACTAGCTGTAAAACAGGACTCAATTAATTCAACATCAGGATTACTCTAGCTGTTCAACATTGGATCGGGCTCTGTTGAGTATCTGATAGCACTTTAGCTGTACAGCATTTGACATGACTAGCTGTACAACATATGACAGGACTCTATTCATTCAACATCAGGATTTTAGCTGTTCAGCATCTGATAGCACTCCAGCTGTTAAGCATCTGACAGGACTCTAGCTGTTAAACATTGGATCGGGCTCTATTCAGCATCTGATAGGACTTTGGCTGTACAGCATTTCACAAGACTCTAGCTGTACAACATATGACAGGACTCAATTCATTCAACATCAGGATTCTAGCTGTTCAGCATCTGATAGCACTCTAGCTGTTCAGCGTCTGACAGGACTCTAGCTGTTCAACAGGACTCAATCAATTCAACATCAGGATTCTAGCTGTTCAACATTGGATCGGACTCTGTTCCACATCTGACAGCACTCTAGCTGTTCATCATCTGACAGGACACTAGCTGTACAACTTTTGACAGGACTCAATCCATTCAACTTCAGGATTCTAGCTGTTCAACATGTGTTGGGAATCTAGCTGTTCCACATCTGACAGCACTCTAGCTGTTCATCATCTGACAGGACACTAGCTGTACAACATTTGACAGGACTCAATCCATTCAACTTCAGGATTCTAGCTGTTCAACATGTGTTGGGAATCTAGCTGTTCAACATCCGACAGGAATCTAGCTGTTCAGCATCTTATAGGGCTCTAGCTGTTCATTATCTGATAGAACTCTAGCAGTTCTAAATCTAATAGACTCTAGCTGTTCAGCATCCTACAGGAATCTAGCTGTTCAGCATCTTATAGGGCTCTAGCTGTTCAGTACCTGACAGGACTCTTTAGCATCAGGACTCTAGCTGTTCTGTTCCGGATCGGATTCTGTTCAGCATCTGATAGGACTCTAGCTGTACAACATATGACAGGACTCAATCCATTCAACATCAGGATACTAGCTGTTCAACATGTGATAGCACTCTAGCTGTTCAAAATCTGACAGGACTCAAGCTATTCAACATCTGACAGGACTCTAGCTGTTTAACATCTGAAAGGACACAAGCTGTTCAGTATCTGACAGGACTTTAGCTGTACAGCATTTGACATGACTAGCTGTAAAACAGGACTCATTTAATTCAACATCAGGATTCTACCTGTTCATGTGATAGCACTCTAGCTGTTCAAAATCTGACAGGACTCTAGCTGTTCAATATTGGATCAGACTCTGTTCAGCATCTGTTAGCACTTTAGCTGTTCGGCATTTGACATGACTCTAGCTGTACAACATATGACCAGACTCATTTCATTCAACATCATGAACAATATTCATTCAACTCTGAAAGGACTCTAGCTGTACAACATATGACAGGACTCAATCCATTCAATATCAGGATTCTAGCTGTTCAACATTGGATCGGACTCTGTTCAGCATCTGATAGTACTTTAGCTGTTCAGCATTTGACATGACTCTAGCTGTACAACATATGACAGGACTCAATCCAGCCAACATCAGGATTCAAGCTGTTCAAAATTGAATGGACTGTTCAGCGTCTGACAGCACTCAAGCTGTTCAGTACCTTACAGGACTCTAGATGTTCAGCATCAGGACTCTAGCTGTTCAGTACCGGATCGGACTCTGTTCAGCATCCGATAGGACTCTTGCTGTACAACATATGACAGGACTCAATCAATTCAACATCAGGATTCTAGCTGTTCAACATGTGATGGGACTCAAGCTATTCAACATCTGACAGCACTCTAGCTGTTTAACATCTGAAAGGACACAAGCCAGTATCTGACAGGACTCTAAATGTTCAGCATTACTCAAGCTGTTCAGCATCTGATAGGACTTTAGCTGTACAGCATTTGACATGACTAGCTGTAAAACAGGACTCAATTAATTCAACATCAGGATTCTAGCTGTTCAACTTCTGATAGCACTCTAGTGGTTCAGAATCTGAAAGGACTCTAGCTGTTCAACATTGGATCGGGCTCTGTTGAGTATCTGATAGCACTTTAGCTGTACAGCATTTGACATGACTAGCTGTACAACATATGACAGGACTCTATTCATTCAACATCAGGATTTTAGCTGTTCAGCATCTGATAGCACTCCAGCTGTTAAGCATCTGACAGGACTCTAGCTGTTAAACATTGGATCGGGCTCTATTCAGCATCTGATAGGACTTTGGCTGTACAGCATTTCACAAGACTCTAGCTGTACAACATATGACAGGACTCAATTCATTCAACATCAGGATTCTAGCTGTTCAGCATCTGATAGCACTCTAGCTGTTCAGCGTCTGACAGGACTCTAGCTGTTCAACAGGACTCAATCAATTCAACATCAGGATTCTAGCTGTTCAACATTGGATCGGACTCTGTTCCACATCTGACAGCACTCTAGCTGTTCATCATCTGACAGGACACTAGCTGTACAACTTTTGACAGGACTCAATCCATTCAACTTCAGGATTCTAGCTGTTCAACATGTGTTGGGAATCTAGCTGTTCCACATCTGACAGCACTCTAGCTGTTCATCATCTGACAGGACACTAGCTGTACAACATTTGACAGGACTCAATCCATTCAACTTCAGGATTCTAGCTGTTCAACATGTGTTGGGAATCTAGCTGTTCAACATCCGACAGGAATCTAGCTGTTCAGCATCTTATAGGGCTCTAGCTGTTCATTATCTGATAGAACTCTAGCAGTTCTAAATCAAATAGACTCTAGCTGTTCAGCATCCTACAGGAATCTAGCTGTTCAGCATCTTATAGGGCTCTAGCTGTTCAGTACCTGACAGGACTCTTTAGCATCAGGACTCTAGCTGTTCTGTTCCGGATCGGATTCTGTTCAGCATCTGATAGGACTCTAGCTGTACAACATATGACAGGACTCAATCCATTCAACATCAGGATACTAGCTGTTCAACATGTGATAGCACTCTAGCTGTTCAAAATCTGACAGGACTCAAGCTATTCAACATCTGACAGGACTCTAGCTGTTTAACATCTGAAAGGACACAAGCTGTTCAGTATCTGACAGGACTTTAGCTGTACAGCATTTGACATGACTAGCTGTAAAACAGGACTCATTTAATTCAACATCAGGATTCTACCTGTTCATGTGATAGCACTCTAGCTGTTCAAAATCTGACAGGACTCTAGCTGTTCAATATTGGATCAGACTCTGTTCAGCATCTGTTAGCACTTTAGCTGTTCGGCATTTGACATGACTCTAGCTGTACAACATATGACCAGACTCATTTCATTCAACATCATGAACAATATTCATTCAACTCTGAAAGGACTCTAGCTGTACAACATATGACAGGACTCAATCCATTCAATATCAGGATTCTAGCTGTTCAACATTGGATCGGACTCTGTTCAGCATCTGATAGTACTTTAGCTGTTCAGCATTTGACATGACTCTAGCTGTACAACATATGACAGGTCTCAATCCAGCCAACATCAGGATTCCAGCTGTTCAAAATTGAATGGACTGTTCAGCGTCTGACAGCACTCAAGCTGTTCAGTACCTTACAGGACTCTAGATGTTCAGCATCAGGACTCTAGCTGTTCAGTACCGGATCGGACTCTGTTCAGCATCCGATAGGACTCTTGCTGTACAACATATGACAGGACTCAATCAATTCAACATCAGGATTCTAGCTGTTCAACATGTGATGGGACTCAAGCTATTCAACATCTGACAGCACTCAGGACTCAATCAATTCAACATCAGGATTCTAGCTGTTCAACATGTGATGGGACTCAAGCTATTCAACATCTGACAGCACTCTAGCTGTTTAACATCTGAAAGGACACAAGCCAGTATCTGACAGGACTCTAAATGTTCAGCATTACTCAAGCTGTTCAGCATCTGATAGGACTTTAGCTGTACAGCATTTGACATGACTAGCTGTAAAACAGGACTCAATTAATTCAACATCAGGATTCTAGCTGTTCAACTTCTGATAGCACTCTAGTGGTTCAGAATCTGAAAGGACTCTAGCTGTTCAACATTGGATCGGGCTCTGTTGAGTATCTGATAGCACTTTAGCTGTACAGCATTTGACATGACTAGCTGTACAACATATGACAGGACTCTATTCATTCAACATCAGGATTTTAGCTGTTCAGCATCTGATAGCACTCCAGCTGTTAAGCATCTGACAGGACTCTAGCTGTTAAACATTGGATCGGGCTCTATTCAGCATCTGATAGGACTTTGGCTGTACAGCATTTCACAAGACTCTAGCTGTACAACATATGACAGGACTCAATTCATTCAACATCAGGATTCTAGCTGTTCAGCATCTGATAGCACTCTAGCTGTTCAGCGTCTGACAGGACTCTAGCTGTTCAACAGGACTCAATCAATTCAACATCAGGATTCTAGCTGTTCAACATTGGATCGGACTCTGTTCCACATCTGACAGCACTCTAGCTGTTCATCATCTGACAGGACACTAGCTGTACAACTTTTGACAGGACTCAATCCATTCAACTTCAGGATTCTAGCTGTTCAACATGTGTTGGGAATCTAGCTGTTCCACATCTGACAGCACTCTAGCTGTTCATCATCTGACAGGACACTAGCTGTACAACAGGACTCAATCCATTCAACTTCAGGATTCTAGCTGTTCAACATGTGTTGGGAATCTAGCTGTTCAACATCCGACAGGAATCTAGCTGTTCAGCATCTTATAGGGCTCTAGCTGTTCATTATCTGATAGAACTCTAGCAGTTCTAAATCTAATAGACTCTAGCTGTTCAGCATCCTACAGGAATCTAGCTGTTCAGCATCTTATAGGGCTCTAGCTGTTCAGTATCTGACAGGACTTTAGCTGTACAGCATTTGACATGACTAGCTGTAAAACAGGACTCATTTAATTCAACATCAGGATTCTACCTGATCATGTGATAGCACTCTAGCTGTTCAGCATCTGACAGGACTCTAGCTGTTCAACATTGGATCGGACTCTGTTCAGCATCTGATAGTACTTAAGCTGTCCAGCATTTGACATGACTCTAGCTGTACAACATATGACCAGACTCAATTCATTCAACATCATGAACAACATTTGTGCAGCACGGTGGCACAACTGGTAGAGCTGCTGCCTCTCAGCGAGAAGGTTGCCGGTTCAAATCCCGGTCCGGGGCCTTTCTGGGTGGAGTTTGCATGTTCTCCCCGTGCATGCGTGGGTTTCCTCCGGGTACTCCGGTTTCCTCCCACAGACCAAAAAACATGCTTGTTAGGCTGATTGGTGACTCTAAATTGACCCTAGGTGTGAGTGTGAGAGTGGATGGTTGTTTGGTGTGAGTGAGACAGGTCCCTCTTGTAAATGAGTCCCCGTGACTCAACGAGGCTAGCCTGTATAAATAAAGGTTGAATGAATGAACATTCATCAACAGAGTTGAATGAACATTCATTCAACTCTGAAAGGACTCTAGCTGTATAACATATGACAGGACTCAATCCATTCAACATCAGGATTCTAGCTGTTCAACATTGGATCGGACTCTGTTTAGCATCTGATAGTACTTTAGCTGTTCAGCATTTGACATGACTAGCTATACAACATATGACAGGACTCTATTCATTCAACATCAGGATTCTAGCTGTTCAACATTGGATCGGGCTCTGTTGAGTATCTGATAGAACTTTAGCTGTACAGCATTTGACATGACTAGCTATACAACATATGACAGGACTCTATTCATTCAACATCAGGATTCTAGCTGTTCAGCATCTGATAGCACTCTAGCTGTTCAACATTGGATCGGACTCTGTTCAGCATCTGTTAGCATTTTAGCTGTTCAGCATTTGACATGAATTTAGCTGTACAACAGGACTCAATCAATTCAACTTCAGGATTCTAGCTGTTCAACATGTGTTGGGAATCTGTTCAACATCCGACAGGAATCTAGCTGTTCAGCATCTTATAGAACTCTAGCTGTTCAAAATCTAATTGACTCTAGCATCCTACAGGAATCTAGCTGTTCAGGATCTTATAGGGCTCTAGCTGTTCAGTACCTGACAGGACTCTAGATGTTTAGCATTAGGACTCTAGCTGTTCTCTTCCGGATCGGACTATGTTCAGCATTTGATAGGACTCTAGCTGTACAACATATGACAGTACTCAACTCATTCAACAGCAGGATTCTACCTGTTCATTATTTGATAGCACTCTAGCTGTTCAGCATCTTATAGAACTCTAGCTGTTCAAAATCTAATTGACTCTAGCTGTTCAGCATCCTACAGGAATCTAGCTGTTCAGCATCTTATAGGGCTCTAGCTGTTCAGTACCTGACAGGACTCTAGATGTTTAGCATTAGGACTCTAGCTGTTCTCTTCCGGATCGGACTATGTTCAGCATTTGATAGGACTCTAGCTGTAAAACATATGACAGTACTCAACTCATTCAACAGCAGGATTCTACCTGTTCAACATTTGATAGCACTCTAGCTGTTCAAAATCTGACAGGACTCTAGCTGTTCAATATTGGATCAGACTCTGTTCAGCATCTGTTAGTACTTTAGCTGTTCAGCATTTGACATGACTCTAGCTTTACAACATATGACAGGACTCAATCCAGCAAACATCAGGATTCCAGCTGTTCAAAATTGAATGGACTGTTCAGCATCTGACAGCACTCAAGCTGTTCAGTACCTGACAGGACTCTAGATGTTCAGCATCAGGACTCTAGCTGTTCAGTACCGGATCCGACTCTGTTCAGCATCCTACAGGAATCTAGATGTTCAGCATCTTATAGGGCTCTAGCTGTTCAGTACCTGACAGGACTCTAGATGTTTAGCATCAGGACTCTAGCTGTTCTGTTCCGGATCGGACTCTGTTCAGCATCTGATAGGACTCTAGCTGTACAACATATGACAGGACTCAATCCATTCAACATCAGGATTCTAGCTGTTCAACATTGGATCGGACTCTGTTCAGCATCTGATAGTACTTTAGCTGTTCAGCATTTGACAGGACTCTAGCTGTACAACATATGACAGGACTCAATCCAGCCAACATCAGGATTCCAGCTGTTCAAAATCAAATGGACTGTTCAGCATCTGACAGCACTCAAGCTGGTTAGTACCTGACAGGACTCTAGATGTTCAGCATCAGGACTCTAGCTGTTCAGTACCGGATCTGACTCTGTTCAGCATCCGATAGGACTCTAGCTGTACAACATATGACAGGACTCAATCCATTCAACATCAGGATACTAGCTGATCAACATGTGATGGGACTCTAGTGTTTCAGCATCTGATAGGACTTTGGCTGTACAGCATTTCACATGACTCTAGCTGTACAACATATAACCAGACTCAATTCATTCAACATCATGAACAACATTCATTCAACTCTGAAAGGACTCTAGCTGTACAACATATGACAGGACTCAATCCATTCAACATCAGGATTCTAGCTGTTCAACATTGGATCGGACTCTGTTCAGCATCTGATCAAAATCGAATGGACTGTTCAGCGTCTGACAGCACGGTACTCAAGCTGTTCAGTACCTGACAGGACTCTAGATGTTCAGCATCAGGACTCTAGCTGTTCAACATGTGATAGCACTCTAGCTGTAAAACATATGACAGGACTCAATCAATTCAACATCAGGATTCTAGCTGTTAAACATATGAAAGGACACAAGCTGTTCAGTATCTGACAGGACTCGAAATGTTCAGCCTTACTCAAGCTGTTCAGCATCTGATAGGACTTTAGCTGTACAGCATTTGACATGACTAGCTGTAAAACAGGACTCAATTCATTCAACATCAGGATTCTAGCTGTTCAGCATCTGATAGCACTATAGCTGTTCAGCGTCTGACAGGACTCTAGCTGTTCAACATTGGATCGGACTCTGTTCAGCATCTGTTAGCACTTTAGCTGTTCAGCATTTGACATGAATCTAGCTGTACAACAGGACTCAATCAATTCAACATCAGGATTCTAGCTGTTCAACATTGGATAGGACTCTGTTCCACATCTGACAGCACTCTAGCTGTTCATCATCTGACAGGACACTAGCTTTACAACATTGGACAGGACTCAATCCATTCAACTTCAGGATTCTAGCTTTTCAACATGTGTTGGGAACCTAGCTGTTCAACATCCGACAGGAATCTAGCTGTTCAGCATCTTATAGGGCTCTAGCTGTTCATTATCTGATAGAACTCTAGCTGTTCAAAATCTAATTGACTCTAGCTGATCAGCATCCTACAGGAATCTAGCTGTTCAGCATCTTATAGGGCTCTAGCTGTTCAGTACCTGACAGGACTCTAGCTGTTCTGTTCCGGATCGGACTCTGTTCAGCATCTGATAGGACTCTAGCTGTACAACATATGACAGGACTCAACTTATTCAACATCAGGATTCTACCTGTTCAACATGTGATAGCACTCTAGCTGTTCAAAATCGGACAGGACTCTAGCTGTTCAACATTGGATCGGACTCTGTTCAGCGTCTGTTAGCACTTTAGCTGTTCAGCATTTGACATGACTCTAGCTGTACAACATTTGACCAGACTCAATTCATTCAACATCATGAACAATATTCATTCAACTCTGAAAGGACTCTAGCTGTACAACATATTGTCATATGTTGTACAGCTAGAGTCCTTTCAGAGTCAAACTCTGAAAGGACTTTAGCTGTACAACATATGACAGGACTCAATTCATTCAACATCAGGATTCTAGCTGTTCAACATTGGATCAGACTCTGTTCAGCATCTGATAGTACTTTAGCTGTTCAGCATTTGACAGGACTCTAGCTGTACAACATATGACAGGACTAAACTTATTCATCATCAGGATTCTACCTGTTCAACATGTGATAGCACTCTAGCTGTTCAAAATCGGACAGGACTCTAGCTGTTCAACATTGGATCGGACTCTGTTCAGCATCTGATAGGACTCTAGCTGTACAACATATGACAGGACTCAACTTATTCAACATCAGGATTCTACCTGTTCAACATGTGATAGCACTCTAGCTGTTCAAAATCGGACAGGACTCTAGCTGTTCAACATTGGATCGGACTCTGTTCAGCGTCTGTTAGCACTTTAGCTGTTCAGCATTTGACATGACTCTAGCTGTACAACATTTGACCAGACTCAATTCATTCAACATCATGAACAATATTCATTCAACTCTGAAAGGACTCTAGCTGTACAACATATTGTCATATGTTGTACAGCTAGAGTCCTTTCAGAGTCAAACTCTGAAAGGACTCAATTCATTCAACATCAGGATTCTAGCTGTTCAACATTGGATCAGACTCTGTTCAGCATCTGATAGTACTTTAGCTGTTCAGCATTTGACATGACTCTAGCTGTACAACATATGACAGGACTCAATCCAGCCAACATCAGGATTCCAGCTGTTCAAAATCGAATGGACTGTTCAGCATCTGACAGCACTCAAGCTGTTCAGTACCTGACAGGACTCTAGATGTTCAGCATCAGGACTCTAGCTGTTCAGTACCGGATCGGACTCTGTTCAGCATCCGATAGGACTCTAGCTGTACAACATATGACAGGACTCAATTCAACATCAGGATTCTAGCTGTTCAACATGTGATGGGACTCAAGCTATTCAACATCTGACAGGACTCTAGCTGTTTAACATCTGAAAGGACACAAGCTGTTCAGTATCTGACAGGACTTTAGCTGTACAGCATTTGACATGACTAGCTGTAAAACAGGACTCCATTAATTCTACATCAGGATTCTAGCTGTTCAGCATCTGATAGCACTCCAGCTGTTCAGCATCTGACAGGACTCTAGCTGTTCAACATTGGATCGGGCTCTATTCAGCATCTGATAGGACTTTGGCTGTACAGCATTTCACAAGACTCTAGCTGTACAACATATGACAGGACTCAATTCATTCAACATCAGGATTTTAGCTGTTCAGCATCTGATAGCACTCCAGCTGTTCAGCATCTGACAGGACTCTAGCTGTTCAACATTGGATCGGGCTCTATTCAGCATCTGATAGGACTTTGGCTTTACAGCATTTCACAAGACTCTAGCTGTACAACATATGACAGGACTCAATTCATTCAACATCTGGTTTCTAGCTGTTCAGCATCTGATAGCACTCTAGCTGTTCAGCGTCTGACAGGACTCTAGCTGTTCAACATTGGATCGGGCTCTATTCAGCATCTGATAGGACTTTGGCTTTACAGCATTTCACAAGACTCTAGCTGTACAACATATGACAGGACTCAATTCATTCAACATCTGGTTTCTAGCTGTTCAGCATCTGTTAGCACTTTAGCTGTTCAGCATTTGACATGAATCTAGCTGTACAACAGGACTCAATCAATTCAACATCAGGATTCTAGCTGTTCAACATTGGATCGGACTTTGTTCCACATCTGACAGCACTCTAGCTGTTCATCATCTGACAGGACACTAGCTGTACAACTTTTGACAGGACTCAATCCATTCAACTTCAGGATTCTAGCTGTTCAACATGTGTTGGGAATCTAGCTGTTCCACATCTGACAGCACTCTAGCTGTTCATCATCTGACAGGACACTAGCTGTACAACATTTGACAGGACTCAATCCATTCAACTTCAGGATTCTAGCTGTTCAACATGTGTTGGGAATCTAGCTGTTCAACATCCGACAGGAATCTAGCTGTTCAGCATCTTATAGGGCTCTAGCTGTTCATTATCTGATAGAACTCTAGCTGTTCAGCGTCTGACAGGACTCTAGCTGTTCAACATTGGATCGGACTCTGTTCAGCATCTGTTAGCACTTTAGCTGTTCAGCATTTGACATGAATCTAGCTGTACAACAGGACTCAATCAATTCAACATCAGGATTCTAGCTGTTCAACATTGGATCGGACTTTGTTCCACATCTGACAGCACTCTAGCTGTTCATCATCTGACAGGACACTAGCTGTACAACTTTTGACAGGACTCAATCCATTCAACTTCAGGATTCTAGCTGTTCAACATGTGTTGGGAATCTAGCTGTTCCACATCTGACAGCACTCTAGCTGTTCATCATCTGACAGGACACTAGCTGTACAACATTTGACAGGACTCAATCCATTCAACTTCAGGATTCTAGCTGTTCAACATGTGTTGGGAATCTAGCTGTTCAGTATCCTACAGGAATCTAGCTGTTCAGTACCTGACAGGACTCTAGATGTTTAGCATCAGGACTCTAGCTGTTCTGTTCCGGATCGGATTCTGTTCAGCATCTGATAGGACTCTAGCTGTACAACATATGACAGGACTCAATCCATTCAACATCAGGATACTAGCTGTTCAACATGTGATAGCACTCTAGCTGTTCAAAATCTGACAGGACTCAAGCTATTCA
The DNA here is from genome assembly GCA_038048925.1 of Garcialebias charrua. Taxonomy (NCBI): domain Eukaryota; kingdom Metazoa; phylum Chordata; class Actinopteri; order Cyprinodontiformes; family Rivulidae; genus Garcialebias; species Garcialebias charrua. The sequence continues at coordinate 17,819 of JBBPBX010025159.1, read as the reverse complement.
ACATCTGACAGGACTCTAGCTGTTTAACATCTGAAAGGACACAAGCTGTTCAGTATCTGACAGGACTTTAGCTGTACAGCATTTGACATGACTAGCTGTAAAACAGGACTCATTTAATTCAACATCAGGATTCTACCTGTTCATGTGATAGCACTCTAGCTGTTCAGCATCTGACAGGACTCTAGCTGTTCAACATTGGATCGGACTCTGTTCAGCATCTGATAGTACTTAAGCTGTCCAGCATTTGACATGACTCTAGCTGTACAACATATGACCAGACTCAATTCATTCAACATCATGAACAACATTTGTGCAGCACGGTGGCACAACTGGTAGAGCTGCTGCCTCTCAGCGAGAAGGTTGCCGGTTCAAATCCCGGTCCGGGGCCTTTCTGGGTGGAGTTTGCATGTTCTCCCCGTGCATGCGTGGGTTTCCTCCGGGTACTCCGGTTTCCTCCCACAGACCAAAAAACATGCTTGTTAGGCTGATTGGTGACTCTAAATTGACCCTAGGTGTGAGTGTGAGAGTGGATGGTTGTTTGGTGTGAGTGAGACAGGTCCCTCTTGTAAATGAGTCCCCGTGACTCAACGAGGCTAGCCTGTATAAATAAAGGTTGAATGAATGAACATTCATTCAACTCTGAAAGGATTCTAGCTGTATAACATATGACAGGACTCAATCCATTCAACATCAGGATTCTAGCTGTTCAACATTGGATCGGACTCTGTTCAGCATCTGATAGTACTTTAGCTGTTCAGCATTTGACATGACTTTAGCTGTACAACAATCCAGCCAACATCAGGATTCCAGCTGTTCAAAATCGAATGGACTGTTCAGCATCTGACAGCACTCAAGCTGTTCAGTACCTTACAGGACTCTAGATGTTCAGCATCAGGACTCTAGCTGTTCATTACCGGATCGGACTCTGTTCAGCATCCGATAGGACTCTTGCTGTACAACATATGACAGGACTCAATCAATTCAACATCAGGATTCTAGCTGTTCAACATGTGATGGGACTCAAGCTATTCAACATCTGACAGCACTCTAGCTTTTTAACATCTGAAAGGACACAAGCTGTTCAGTATCTGACAGGACTCTAAATGTTCAGCCTTACTCAAGCTGTTCAGCATCTGATAGGACTTTAGCTGTACAGCATTTGACATGACTAGCTGTAAAACAGGACTCAATTAATTCAACATCAGGATTTTAGCTGTTCAACTTCTAATAGCACTCTAGTGGTTCAGCATTTGAAAGGACTCTAGCTGTTCAACATTGGATCGGGCTCTGTTGAGTATCTGATAGATCTTTAGCTGTACAGCATTTGACATGACTAGCTGTACAACATATGACAGGACTCTATTCATTTAACATCAGGATTTTAGCTGTTCAGCATCTGATAGCACTCCAGCTGTTCAGCATCTGACAGGACTCTAGCTGTTCAACATTGGATCGGGCTCTATTCAGCATCTGATAGGACTTTGGCTGTACAGCATTTCACAAGACTCTAGCTGTACAACATATGACAGGACTCAATTCATTCAACATCAGGATTCTAGCTGTTCAGCATCTGATAGCACTATAGCTGTTCAGCGTCTGACAGGACTCTAGCTGTTCAACATTGGATCGGAATCTGTTCAGCATCTGTTAGCACTTTAGCTGTTCAGCATTTGACATGAATCTAGCTGTAAAACAGGACTCAATCAATTCAACATCAGGATTCTAGCTGTTCAACATTGGATCAGACTCTGTTCCACATCTGACAGCACTCTAGCTGTTCATCATCTGACAGGACACAAGCTGTACAACATTTGACAGGACTCAATCCATTCAACTTCTGGATTCTAGCTGTTCAACATGTGTTGGGAATCTAGCTGTTCAACATCCGACAGGAATCTAGCTGTTCAGCATCTTATAGGGCTCTAGCTGTTCATTATCTGATAGAACTCTAGCAGTTCTAAATCTAATTGACTCTAGCTGTTCAGCATCCTACAGGAATCTAGCTGTTCAGCATCTTATAGGGCTCTAGCTGTTCAGTACCTGACAGGACTCTAGATGTTTAGCATCAGGACTCTAGCTGTTCTGTTCCGGATCGGATTCTGTTCAGCATCTGATAGGACTCCAGCTGTACAACATATGACAGGACTCAATCCTTTCAACATCAGGATACTAGCTGTTCAACATGTGATAGCACTCTAGCTGTTCAAAATCTGACAGGACTCAAGCTATTCAACATCTGACAGGACTCTAGCTGTTTAACATCTGAAAGGACACAAGCTGTTCAGCATCTGATAGTACTTAAGCTGTACAGCATTTGACATGACTCTAGCTGTACAACATATGACCAGACTCAATTCATTCAACATCATGAACAACATTTGTGCAGCACGGTGGCACAACTGGTAGAGCTGCTGCCTCTCAGCGAGAAGGTTGCCGGTTCAAATCCCGGTCCGGGGCCTTTCTGGGTGGAGTTTGCATGTTCTCCCCGTGCATGCGTGGGTTTCCTCCGGGTACTCCGGTTTCCTCCCACAGACCAAAAAACATGCTTGTTAGGCTGATTGGTGACTCTAAATTGACCCTAGGTGTGAGTGTGAGAGTGGATGGTTGTTTGGTGTGAGTGAGACAGGTCCCTCTTGTAAATGAGTCCCCGTGACTCAACGAGGCTAGCCTGTATAAATAAAGGTTGAATGAATGAACATTCATTCAACTCTGAAAGGATTCTAGCTGTATAACATATGACAGGACTCAATCCATTCAACATCAGGATTCTAGCTGTTCAACATTGGATCGGACTCTGTTCAGCATCTGATAGTACTTTAGCTGTTCAGCATTTGACATGACTTTAGCTGTACAACAATCCAGCCAACATCAGGATTCCAGCTGTTCAAAATCGAATGGACTGTTCAGCATCTGACAGCACTCAAGCTGTTCAGTACCAGACAGGACTCTAGATGTTCAGTTCTGGATCCGACTCTGTTCAGCATCCGATAGGACTCTAGCTGTAACAACATATGACAGGACTCAATCACTTCAACATCAGGATTCTAGCTGTTCAACATGTGATGGGACTCAAGCTATTCAACATCTGACAGGACTCTAGCTGTTTAACATCTGAAAGGACACAAGCTGTTCAGTATCTGACAGGACTCTAAATGTTCAGCATTACTCAAGCTGTTCAGCATCTGATAGGACTTTAGCTGTACAGCATTTGACATGACTCTAGCTGTAAAACAGGACTCAATTAATTCAACATCAGGATTCTAGCTGTTCAGCATCTGATAGCACTCCAGCTGTTCAGCGTCTGACAGGACTCTAGCTGTTCAACATTGGATCGGACTCTGTTCAGCATCTGTTAGCACTTTAGCTGTTCAGCATTTGACATGAATCTAGCTGTACAACAGGACTCAATCAATTCAACATCAGGATTCTAGCTGTTCAACATTGGATACGACTTTGTTCCACATCTGACAGCACTCTAGCTGTTCATCATCTGACAGGACACTAGCTGTACAACTTTTGACAGGACTCAATCCATTCAACTTGAGGATTCTAGCTGTTCAACATGTGTTGGGAATCTAGCTGTTCCACATCTGACAGCACTCTAGCTGTTCATCATCTGACAGGACACTAGCTGTACAACATTTGACAGGACTCAATCCATTTAACTTCAGGATTCTAGCTGTTCAACATGTGTTGGGAATCTAGCTGTTCAACATCCGACAGGAATCTAGCTGTTCAGCATCTTATAGGGCTCTAGCTGTTCATTATCTGATAGAACTCTAGCAGTTCTAAATCTAATTGACTCTAGCTGTTCAGCATCCTACAGGAATCTAGCTGTTCAGTACCTGACAGGACTCTAGATGTTTAGCATCAGGACTCTAGCTGTTCTTTTCCGGATCGGATTCTGTTCAGCATCTGATAGGACTCTAGCTGTACAACATATGACAGGACTCAATCCATTCAACATCAGGATACTAGCTGTTCAACATGTGATAGCACTCTAGCTGTTCAAAATCTGACAGGACTCAAGCTATTCAACATCTGACAGGACTCTAGCTGTTTAACATCTGAAAGGACACAAGCTGTTCAGTATCTGACAGGACTTTAGCTGTACAGCATTTGACATGACTAGCTGTAAAACAGGACTCATTTAATTCAACATCAGGATTCTACCTGTTCATGTGATAGCACTCTAGCTGTTCAGCATCTGACAGGACTCTAGCTGTTCAACATTGGATCGGACTCTGTTCAGCATCTGATAGTACTTAAGCTGTCCAGCATTTGACATGACTCTAGCTGTACAACATATGACCAGACTCAATTCATTCAACATCATGAACAACATTTGTGCAGCACGGTGGCACAACTGGTAGAGCTGCTGCCTCTCAGCGAGAAGGTTGCCGGTTCAAATCCCGGTCCGGGGCCTTTCTGGGTGGAGTTTGCATGTTCTCCCCGTGCATGCGTGGGTTTCCTCCGGGTACTCCGGTTTCCTCCCACAGACCAAAAAACATGCTTGTTAGGCTGATTGGTGACTCTAAATTGACCCTAGGTGTGAGTGTGAGAGTGGATGGTTGTTTGGTGTGAGTGAGACAGGTCCCTCTTGTAAATGAGTCCCCGTGACTCAACGAGGCTAGCCTGTATAAATAAAGGTTGAATGAATGAACATTCATTCAACTCTGAAAGGATTCTAGCTGTATAACATATGACAGGACTCAATCCATTCAACATCAGGATTCTAGCTGTTCAACATTGGATCGGACTCTGTTCAGCATCTGATAGTACTTTAGCTGTTCAGCATTTGACATGACTTTAGCTGTACAACAATCCAGCCAACATCAGGATTCCAGCTGTTCAAAATCGAATGGACTGTTCAGCATCTGACAGCACTCAAGCTGTTCAGTACCTGACAGGACTCTAGATGTTCAGCATCAGGACTCTAGCTGTTCAGTTCTGGATCCGACTCTGTTCAGCATCCGATAGGACTCTAGCTGTACAACATATGACAGGACTCAATCACTTCAACATCAGGATTCTAGCTGTTCAACATGTGATGGGACTCAAGCTATTCAACATCTGACAGGACTCTAGCTGTTTAACATCTGAAAGGACACAAGCTGTTCAGCATCTGATAGGACTTTAGCTGTACAGCATTTGACATGACTCTGGCTGTAAAACAGGACTCAATTAATTCAACATCAGGATTCTAGTTGTTCAACTTCTGATAGCACTCTAGTGGTTCAGCATCTGAAAGGACTCTAGCTGTTCAACATTGGATCGGGCTCTGTTGAGTATCTGATAGAACTTTAGCTGTACAGCATTTGACATGACTAGCTATACAACATATGTTGTATAGCTAGTCATGTCAACATCAGGATTCTAGCTGTTCAGCATCTGATAGCACTCTAGCTGTTCAACATTGGATCGGACTCTGTTCAGCATCTGTTAGCACTTTAGCTGTTCAGCATTTGACATGAATTTAGCTGTACAACAGGACTCAATCAATTCAACATCAGGGTTCTAGCTGTTCAACATTGGATCGGACTCTGTTCCAGATCTGACAGCACTCTAGCTGTTCATCATCTGACAGGACACTAGCTGTACAACATTTGACAGGACTCAATCCATTCAACTTCAGGATTCTAGCTGTTCAACATGTGTTGGGAATCTAGCTGTTCAACATCAGACAGGAATCTAGCTGTTCAGCATCTTATAGAACTCTAGCTGTTCAAAATCTAATTGACTCTAGCTGTTCAGCATCCTACAGGAATCTAGCTGTTCAGCATCTTATAGGGCTCTAGCTGTTCAGTACCTGACAGGACCCTAGATGTTTAGCATCAGGACTCTAGCTGTTCTGTTCCGGATCGGACTCTGTTCAGCATCTGATAGGACTCTAGCTGTACAACATATGACAGGACTCAACTCATTCAACATCAGGATTCTACCTGTTCAACATTTGATAGCACTCTAGCTGTTCAAAATCTGACAGGACTCTAGCTGTTCAATATTGGATCAGACTCTGTTCAGCATCTGTTAGGACTTTAGCTGTTCATCATTTGACATGACTCTAGCTGTACAACATATGACAGGACTCAATCCAGCCAACATCAGGATTCCAGCTGTTCAAAATTGAATGGACTGTTCAGCATCTGACAGCACTCAAGCTGTTCAGTACCTGACAGGACTCTAGATGTTCAGCATCAGGACTCTAGCTGTTCAGTACCGGATCCGACTCTGTTCAGCATCCGATAGGACTCTAGCTGTACAACATATGACAGGACTAGCTGTAAAACAGGACTCAATTAATTCAACATCAGGATTCTACATGTTCATGTGATAGCACTCTAGCTGTTCAGTATCTGACAGGACTCTAGCTGTTCAACATTGGATCGGACTATGTTCAGCATCTGATAGTACTTTAGCTGTTCAGCATTTGACATGACTCTAGCTGTACAACATATGACCGGACTCAACTCATTCAACATCAGGATTCTACCTGTTCAACATTTGATAGCACTCTAGCTGTTCAAAATCTGACAGGACTCTAGCTGTTCAATATTGGATCAGACTCTGTTCAGCATCTGTTAGCACTTTAGCTGTTCAGCATTTGACATGACTCTAGCTGTACAACATATGACCAGACTCAATTCATTCAACATCATGAACAATATTCATTCAACTCTGAAAGGACTCTAGCTGTACAACATATGACAGGACTCAATCCATTCAATATCAGGATTCTAGCTGTTCAACATGGGATCGGACTCTGTTCAGCATCTGATAGTACTTTAGCTGTTCAGCATTTGACATGACTCTAGCTGTACAACATATGACAGGACTCAATCCAGCCAACATCAGGATTCTAGCTGTTCAACATGTGATGGGACTCAAGCTATTCAACATCTGACAGCACTCTAGCTGTTTAACATCTGAAAGGACACAAGCTGTTCAGTATCTGACAGGACTCTAAATGTTCCGCCTTACTCAAGCTGTTCAGCATCTGATAGGACTTTAGCACTCTAGCTGTTCAAAATCTGACAGGACTCAAGCTATTCAACATCTGACACGACTCTAGCTGTTTAACATCTGAAAGGACACAAGCTGTTCAGTATCTGACAGGACATTAGCTGTACAGCATTTGACATGACTAGGACCAGGACTCAATTAATTCAACATCAGGATTTCAGCTGTTCAACTTCTGATAGCACTCTAGTGGTTCAGCATTTGAAAGGACTCTAGCTGTTCAACATTGGATCGGGCTCTGTTGAGTATCTGATAGAACTTTAGCTGTACAGCATTTGACATGACTAGGACCAGGACTCAATTAATTCAACATCAGGATTTTAGCTGTTCAGCATCTGATAGCACTCCAGCTGTTCAGCATCTGAGAGCTGTTCAACTGTTCAACATTGGATCGGGCTCTATTCAGCATCTGATGACTAGCTATACAACATATGACAGGACTCTATTCATTCAACATCAGGATTCTAGCTGTTCAGCATCTGATAGCACTCTAGCTGTCCAACATTGGATCGGACTCTGTTCAGCATCTGTTAGCACTTTAGCTGTTCAGCATTTGACATGAATTTAGCTGTACAACAGGACTCAATCAATTCAACATCAGGATTCTAGCTGTTCAACATTGGATACGACTTTGTTCCACATCTGACAGCACTCTAGCTGTTCATCATCTGACAGGACACTAGCTGTACAACTTTTGACAGGACTCAATCCATTCAACTTGAGGATTCTAGCTGTTCAACATGTGTTGGGAATCTAGCTGTTCCACATCTGACAGCACTCTAGCTGTTCATCATCTGACAGGACACTAGCTGTACAACATTTGACAGGACTCAATCCATTTAACTTCAGGATTCTAGCTGTTCAACATGTGTTGGGAATCTAGCTGTTCAACATCCGACAGGAATCTAGCTGTTCAGCATCTTATAGGGCTCTAGCTGTTCATTATCTGATAGAACTCTAGCAGTTCTAAATCTAATTGACTCTAGCTGTTCAGCATCCTACAGGAATCTAGCTGTTCAGTACCTGACAGGACTCTAGATGTTTAGCATCAGGACTCTAGCTGTTCTTTTCCGGATCGGATTCTGTTCAGCATCTGATAGGACTCTAGCTGTACAACATATGACAGGACTCAATCCATTCAACATCAGGATACTAGCTGTTCAACATGTGATAGCACTCTAGCTGTTCAAAATCTGACAGGACTCAAGCTATTCAACATCTGACAGGACTCTAGCTGTTTAACATCTGAAAGGACACAAGCTGTTCAGTATCTGACAGGACTTTAGCTGTACAGCATTTGACATGACTAGCTGTAAAACAGGACTCATTTAATTCAACATCAGGATTCTACCTGTTCATGTGATAGCACTCTAGCTGTTCAGCATCTGACAGGACTCTAGCTGTTCAACATTGGATCGGACTCTGTTCAGCATCTGATAGTACTTAAGCTGTCCAGCATTTGACATGACTCTAGCTGTACAACATATGACCAGACTCAATTCATTCAACATCATGAACAACATTTGTGCAGCACGGTGGCACAACTGGTAGAGCTGCTGCCTCTCAGCGAGAAGGTTGCCGGTTCAAATCCCGGTCCGGGGCCTTTCTGGGTGGAGTTTGCATGTTCTCCCCGTGCATGCGTGGGTTTCCTCCGGGTACTCCGGTTTCCTCCCACAGACCAAAAAACATGCTTGTTAGGCTGATTGGTGACTCTAAATTGACCCTAGGTGTGAGTGTGAGAGTGGATGGTTGTTTGGTGTGAGTGAGACAGGTCCCTCTTGTAAATGAGTCCCCGTGACTCAACGAGGCTAGCCTGTATAAATAAAGGTTGAATGAATGAACATTCATTCAACTCTGAAAGGATTCTAGCTGTATAACATATGACAGGACTCAATCCATTCAACATCAGGATTCTAGCTGTTCAACATTGGATCGGACTCTGTTCAGCATCTGATAGTACTTTAGCTGTTCAGCATTTGACATGACTTTAGCTGTACAACAATCCAGCCAACATCAGGATTCCAGCTGTTCAAAATCGAATGGACTGTTCAGCATCTGACAGCACTCAAGCTGTTCAGTACCTGACAGGACTCTAGATGTTCAGCATCAGGACTCTAGCTGTTCAGTTCTGGATCCGACTCTGTTCAGCATCCGATAGGACTCTAGCTGTACAACATATGACAGGACTCAATCACTTCAACATCAGGATTCTAGCTGTTCAACATGTGATGGGACTCAAGCTATTCAACATCTGACAGGACTCTAGCTGTTTAACATCTGAAAGGACACAAGCTGTTCAGTATCTGACAGGACTCTAAATGTTCAGCATTACTCAAGCTGTTCAGCATCTGATAGGACTTTAGCTGTACAGCATTTGACATGACTCTGGCTGTAAAACAGGACTCAATTAATTCAACATCAGGATTCTAGTTGTTCAACTTCTGATAGCACTCTAGTGGTTCAGCATCTGAAAGGACTCTAGCTGTTCAACATTGGATCGGGCTCTGTTGAGTATCTGATAGAACTTTAGCTGTTCAGCATTTGACATGAATTTAGCTGTACAACAGGACTCAATCAATTCAACATCAGGATTCTAGCTGTTCAACATTGGATACGACTTTGTTCCACATCTGACAGCACTCTAGCTGTTCATCATCTGACAGGACACTAGCTGTACAACTTTTGACAGGACTCAATCCATTCAACTTGAGGATTCTAGCTGTTCAACATGTGTTGGGAATCTAGCTGTTCCACATCTGACAGCACTCTAGCTGTTCATCATCTGACAGGACACTAGCTGTACAACATTTGACAGGACTCAATCCATTTAACTTCAGGATTCTAGCTGTTCAACATGTGTTGGGAATCTAGCTGTTCAACATCCGACAGGAATCTAGCTGTTCAGCATCTTATAGGGCTCTAGCTGTTCATTATCTGATAGAACTCTAGCAGTTCTAAATCTAATTGACTCTAGCTGTTCAGCATCCTACAGGAATCTAGCTGTTCAGTACCTGACAGGACTCTAGATGTTTAGCATCAGGACTCTAGCTGTTCTTTTCCGGATCGGATTCTGTTCAGCATCTGATAGGACTCTAGCTGTACAACATATGACAGGACTCAATCCATTCAACATCAGGATACTAGCTGTTCAACATGTGATAGCACTCTAGCTGTTCAAAATCTGACAGGACTCAAGCTATTCAACATCTGACAGGACTCTAGCTGTTTAACATCTGAAAGGACACAAGCTGTTCAGTATCTGACAGGACTTTAGCTGTACAGCATTTGACATGACTAGCTGTAAAACAGGACTCATTTAATTCAACATCAGGATTCTACCTGTTCATGTGATAGCACTCTAGCTGTTCAGCATCTGACAGGACTCTAGCTGTTCAACATTGGATCGGACTCTGTTCAGCATCTGATAGTACTTAAGCTGTCCAGCATTTGACATGACTCTAGCTGTACAACATATGACCAGACTCAATTCATTCAACATCATGAACAACATTTGTGCAGCACGGTGGCACAACTGGTAGAGCTGCTGCCTCTCAGCGAGAAGGTTGCCGGTTCAAATCCCGGTCCGGGGCCTTTCTGGGTGGAGTTTGCATGTTCTCCCCGTGCATGCGTGGGTTTCCTCCGGGTACTCCGGTTTCCTCCCACAGACCAAAAAACATGCTTGTTAGGCTGATTGGTGACTCTAAATTGACCCTAGGTGTGAGTGTGAGAGTGGATGGTTGTTTGGTGTGAGTGAGACAGGTCCCTCTTGTAAATGAGTCCCCGTGACTCAACGAGGCTAGCCTGTATAAATAAAGGTTGAATGAATGAACATTCATTCAACTCTGAAAGGATTCTAGCTGTATAACATATGACAGGACTCAATCCATTCAACATCAGGATTCTAGCTGTTCAACATTGGATCGGACTCTGTTCAGCATCTGATAGTACTTTAGCTGTTCAGCATTTGACATGACTTTAGCTGTACAACAATCCAGCCAACATCAGGATTCCAGCTGTTCAAAATCGAATGGACTGTTCAGCATCTGACAGCACTCAAGCTGTTCAGTACCTGACAGGACTCTAGATGTTCAGCATCAGGACTCTAGCTGTTCAGTTCTGGATCCGACTCTGTTCAGCATCCGATAGGACTCTAGCTGTACAACATATGACAGGACTCAATCACTTCAACATCAGGATTCTAGCTGTTCAACATGTGATGGGACTCAAGCTATTCAACATCTGACAGGACTCTAGCTGTTTAACATCTGAAAGGACACAAGCTGTTCAGTATCTGACAGGACTCTAAATGTTCAGCATTACTCAAGCTGTTCAGCATCTGATAGGACTTTAGCTGTACAGCATTTGACATGACTCTGGCTGTAAAACAGGACTCAATTAATTCAACATCAGGATTCTAGTTGTTCAACTTCTGATAGCACTCTAGTGGTTCAGCATCTGAAAGGACTCTAGCTGTTCAACATTGGATCGGGCTCTGTTGAGTATCTGATAGAACTTTAGCTGTACAGCATTTGACATGACTAGCTATACAACATATGTTGTATAGCTAGTCATGTCAACATCAGGATTCTAGCTGTTCAGCATCTGATAGCACTCTAGCTGTTCAACATTGGATCGGACTCTGTTCAGCATCTGTTAGCACTTTAGCTGTTCAGCATTTGACATGAATTTAGCTGTACAACAGGACTCAATCAATTCAACATCAGGGTTCTAGCTGTTCAACATTGGATCGGACTCTGTTCCAGATCTGACAGCACTCTAGCTGTTCATCATCTGACAGGACACTAGCTGTACAACATTTGACAGGACTCAATCCATTCAACTTCAGGATTCTAGCTGTTCAACATGTGTTGGGAATCTAGCTGTTCAACATCAGACAGGAATCTAGCTGTTCAGCATCTTATAGAACTCTAGCTGTTCAAAATCTAATTGACTCTAGCTGTTCAGCATCCTACAGGAATCTAGCTGTTCAGCATCTTATAGGGCTCTAGCTGTTCAGTACCTGACAGGACCCTAGATGTTTAGCATCAGGACTCTAGCTGTTCTGTTCCGGATCGGACTCTGTTCAGCATCTGATAGGACTCTAGCTGTACAACATATGACAGGACTCAACTCATTCAACATCAGGATTCTACCTGTTCAACATTTGATAGCACTCTAGCTGTTCAAAATCTGACAGGACTCTAGCTGTTCAATATTGGATCAGACTCTGTTCAGCATCTGTTAGGACTTTAGCTGTTCATCATTTGACATGACTCTAGCTGTACAACATATGACAGGACTCAATCCAGCCAACATCAGGATTCCAGCTGTTCAAAATTGAATGGACTGTTCAGCATCTGACAGCACTCAAGCTGTTCAGTACCTGACAGGACTCTAGATGTTCAGCATCAGGACTCTAGCTGTTCAGTACCGGATCCGACTCTGTTCAGCATCCGATAGGACTCTAGCTGTACAACATATGACAGGACTAGCTGTAAAACAGGACTCAATTAATTCAACATCAGGATTCTACATGTTCATGTGATAGCACTCTAGCTGTTCAGTATCTGACAGGACTCTAGCTGTTCAACATTGGATCGGACTATGTTCAGCATCTGATAAAACTTAAGCTGTACAGCATTTGACATGACTCTAGCTGTACAACATATGACCAGACTCAATTCATTCAACATCATGAACAACATTCATTCAACTCTGAAAGGACTCTAGCTGTACAACATATGACAGGACTCAATCCATTCCATATCAGGATTCTAGCTGTTCAACATTGGATCGGACTCTGTTCAGCATCTGATAGTACTTTAGCTGTTCAACATTTGACATGACTCTAGCTGTACAACATATGACAGGACTCAACTCATTCAACATCAGGATTCTACCTGTTCAACATTTGATAGCACTCTAGCTGTTCAAAATCTGACAGGACTCTAGCTGTTCAATATTGGATCAGACTCTGTTCAGCATCTGTTAGCACTTTAGCTGTTCAGCATTTGACATGACTCTAGCTGTACAACATATGACCAGACTCAATTCATTCAACATCATGAACAATATTCATTCAACTCTGAAAGGACTCTAGCTGTACAACATATGACAGGACTCAATCCATTCAATATCAGGATTCTAGCTGTTCAACATGGGATCGGACTCTGTTCAGCATCTGATAGTACTTTAGCTGTTCAGCATTTGACATGACTCTAGCTGTACAACATATGACAGGACTCAATCCAGCCAACATCAGGATTCCAGCTGTTCAAAATTGAATGGACTGTTCAGCGTCTGACAGCACTCAAGCTGTTCAGTACCTTACAGGACTCTAGATGTTCAGCATCAGGACTCTAGCTGTTCATTACCGGATCGGACTCTGTTCAGCATCCGATAGGACTCTTGCTGTACAACATATGACAGGACTCAATCAATTCAACATCAGGATTCTAGCTGTTCAACATGTGATGGGACTCAAGCTATTCAACATCTGACAGCACTCTAGCTGTTTAACATCTGAAAGGACACAAGCTGTTCAGTATCTGACAGGACTCTAAATGTTCCGCCTTACTCAAGCTGTTCAGCATCTGATAGGACTTTAGCACTCTAGCTGTTCAAAATCTGACAGGACTCAAGCTATTCAACATCTGACACGACTCTAGCTGTTTAACATCTGAAAGGACACAAGCTGTTCAGTATCTGACAGGACATTAGCTGTACAGCATTTGACATGACTAGGACCAGGACTCAATTAATTCAACATCAGGATTTCAGCTGTTCAACTTCTGATAGCACTCTAGTGGTTCAAAATTTGAAAGGACTCTAGCTGTTCAACATTGGATCGGGCTCTGTTGAGTATCTGATAGAACTTTAGCTGTACAGCATTTGACATGACTAGGACCAGGACTCAATTAATTCAACATCAGGATTTTAGCTGTTCAGCATCTGATAGCACTCCAGCTGTTCAGCATCTGAGAGGACTCTAGCTGTTCAACATTGGATCGGGCTCTATTCAGCATCTGATGACTAGCTATACAACATATGACAGGACTCTATTCATTCAACATCAGGATTCTAGCTGTTCAGCATCTGATAGCACTCTAGCTGTCCAACATTGGATCGGACTCTGTTCAGCATCTGTTAGCACTTTAGCTGTTCAGCATTTGACATGAATTTAGCTGTACAACAGGACTCAATCAATTCAACATCAGGATTCCAGCTGTTCAACATTGGATCGGACTCTGTTCCAGATCTGACAGCACTCTAGCTGTTCATCATCTGACAGGACACTAGCTGTACAACATTTGACAGGACTCAATCCATTCAACTTCAGGATTCTAGCTGTTCAACATGTGTTGGGAATCTAGCTGTTGAACATCCGACAGGAATCTAGCTGTTCAGCATCTTATAGGGCTCTAGCTGTTCAAAATCTAATTGACTCTAGCTGTTCAGCATCCTACAGGAATCTAGCTGTTCAGCATCTTATAGGGCTCTAGCTGTTCAGTACCTGACAGGACCCTAGATGTTTAGCATCAGGATTCTAGCTGTTCTGTTCCGGATCGGACTCTGTTCAGCATCTGATAGCACTCTAGCTGTCCAACATTGGATCGGACTCTGTTCAGCATCTGTTAGCACTTTAGCTGTTCAGCATTTGACATGAATTTAGCTGTACAACAGGACTCAATCAATTCAACATCAGGATTCTAGCTGTTCAACATTGGATACGACTTTGTTCCACATCTGACAGCACTCTAGCTGTTCATCATCTGACAGGACACTAGCTGTACAACTTTTGACAGGACTCAATCCATTCAACTTGAGGATTCTAGCTGTTCAACATGTGTTGGGAATCTAGCTGTTCCACATCTGACAGCACTCTAGCTGTTCATCATCTGACAGGACACTAGCTGTACAACATTTGACAGGACTCAATCCATTTAACTTCAGGATTCTAGCTGTTCAACATGTGTTGGGAATCTAGCTGTTCAACATCCGACAGGAATCTAGCTGTTCAGCATCTTATAGGGCTCTAGCTGTTCATTATCTGATAGAACTCTAGCAGTTCTAAATCTAATTGACTCTAGCTGTTCAGCATCCTACAGGAATCTAGCTGTTCAGTACCTGACAGGACTCTAGATGTTTAGCATCAGGACTCTAGCTGTTCTTTTCCGGATCGGATTCTGTTCAGCATCTGATAGGACTCTAGCTGTACAACATATGACAGGACTCAATCCATTCAACATCAGGATACTAGCTGTTCAACATGTGATAGCACTCTAGCTGTTCAAAATCTGACAGGACTCAAGCTATTCAACATCTGACAGGACTCTAGCTGTTTAACATCTGAAAGGACACAAGCTGTTCAGTATCTGACAGGACTTTAGCTGTACAGCATTTGACATGACTAGCTGTAAAACAGGACTCATTTAATTCAACATCAGGATTCTACCTGTTCATGTGATAGCACTCTAGCTGTTCAGCATCTGACAGGACTCTAGCTGTTCAACATTGGATCGGACTCTGTTCAGCATCTGATAGTACTTAAGCTGTCCAGCATTTGACATGACTCTAGCTGTACAACATATGACCAGACTCAATTCATTCAACATCATGAACAACATTTGTGCAGCACGGTGGCACAACTGGTAGAGCTGCTGCCTCTCAGCGAGAAGGTTGCCGGTTCAAATCCCGGTCCGGGGCCTTTCTGGGTGGAGTTTGCATGTTCTCCCCGTGCATGCGTGGGTTTCCTCCGGGTACTCCGGTTTCCTCCCACAGACCAAAAAACATGCTTGTTAGGCTGATTGGTGACTCTAAATTGACCCTAGGTGTGAGTGTGAGAGTGGATGGTTGTTTGGTGTGAGTGAGACAGGTCCCTCTTGTAAATGAGTCCCCGTGACTCAACGAGGCTAGCCTGTATAAATAAAGGTTGAATGAATGAACATTCATTCAACTCTGAAAGGATTCTAGCTGTATAACATATGACAGGACTCAATCCATTCAACATCAGGATTCTAGCTGTTCAACATTGGATCGGACTCTGTTCAGCATCTGATAGTACTTTAGCTGTTCAGCATTTGACATGACTTTAGCTGTACAACAATCCAGCCAACATCAGGATTCCAGCTGTTCAAAATCGAATGGACTGTTCAGCATCTGACAGCACTCAAGCTGTTCAGTACCTGACAGGACTCTAGATGTTCAGCATCAGGACTCTAGCTGTTCAGTTCTGGATCCGACTCTGTTCAGCATCCGATAGGACTCTAGCTGTACAACATATGACAGGACTCAATCACTTCAACATCAGGATTCTAGCTGTTCAACATGTGATGGGACTCAAGCTATTCAACATCTGACAGGACTCTAGCTGTTTAACATCTGAAAGGACACAAGCTGTTCAGTATCTGACAGGACTCTAAATGTTCAGCATTACTCAAGCTGTTCAGCATCTGATAGGACTTTAGCTGTACAGCATTTGACATGACTCTGGCTGTAAAACAGGACTCAATTAATTCAACATCAGGATTCTAGTTGTTCAACTTCTGATAGCACTCTAGTGGTTCAGCATCTGAAAGGACTCTAGCTGTTCAACATTGGATCGGGCTCTGTTGAGTATCTGATAGAACTTTAGCTGTTCAGCATTTGACATGAATTTAGCTGTACAACAGGACTCAATCAATTCAACATCAGGATTCTAGCTGTTCAACATTGGATACGACTTTGTTCCACATCTGACAGCACTCTAGCTGTTCATCATCTGACAGGACACTAGCTGTACAACTTTTGACAGGACTCAATCCATTCAACTTGAGGATTCTAGCTGTTCAACATGTGTTGGGAATCTAGCTGTTCCACATCTGACAGCACTCTAGCTGTTCATCATCTGACAGGACACTAGCTGTACAACATTTGACAGGACTCAATCCATTTAACTTCAGGATTCTAGCTGTTCAACATGTGTTGGGAATCTAGCTGTTCAACATCCGACAGGAATCTAGCTGTTCAGCATCTTATAGGGCTCTAGCTGTTCATTATCTGATAGAACTCTAGCAGTTCTAAATCTAATTGACTCTAGCTGTTCAGCATCCTACAGGAATCTAGCTGTTCAGTACCTGACAGGACTCTAGATGTTTAGCATCAGGACTCTAGCTGTTCTTTTCCGGATCGGATTCTGTTCAGCATCTGATAGGACTCTAGCTGTACAACATATGACAGGACTCAATCCATTCAACATCAGGATACTAGCTGTTCAACATGTGATAGCACTCTAGCTGTTCAAAATCTGACAGGACTCAAGCTATTCAACATCTGACAGGACTCTAGCTGTTTAACATCTGACAGGACTCAAGCTATTCAACATCTGACAGGACTCTAGCTGTTTAACATCTGAAAGGACACAAGCTGTTCAGTATCTGACAGGACTTTAGCTGTACAGCATTTGACATGACTAGCTGTAAAACAGGACTCATTTAATTCAACATCAGGATTCTACCTGTTCATGTGATAGCACTCTAGCTGTTCAGCATCTGACAGGACTCTAGCTGTTCAACATTGGATCGGACTCTGTTCAGCATCTGATAGTACTTAAGCTGTCCAGCATTTGACATGACTCTAGCTGTACAACATATGACCAGACTCAATTCATTCAACATCATGAACAACATTTGTGCAGCACGGTGGCACAACTGGTAGAGCTGCTGCCTCTCAGCGAGAAGGTTGCCGGTTCAAATCCCGGTCCGGGGCCTTTCTGGGTGGAGTTTGCATGTTCTCCCCGTGCATGCGTGGGTTTCCTCCGG
>JBBPBX010025158.1:0-26766 GCA_038048925.1 Garcialebias charrua | reverse complement strand
GGTCGACGTGACCGCAACAAACTGGTTCTCGTCCATCTTCCCCATGGCCTGACAAACAAGTCAATATCAATACATTTGCACGCACACACATAAAACTAACAACTTTAGAGAAGATACAAACACACACACGCGACTCACCACAGCCTTGTCCCAGATGAAACCCATCCTCTCCTCCACACCGTTGGTTCCCTCGGGGATCAAGGTGAAGTCCTCCTTCCCGATTGCTTTCTGGGAGGTGCTGTAGGTGCAGTGAGCGCTGCCCACCACCTGCAGGTCCCCACTGCAAACAGAGGGACACTGCAGTCACTGTCCACTGCAGCGTCTCAAAGGTCTCTGACTGCAGGGTGCAATGTCAGAAAACAAACTACGGTAAATGTTCTTGAATGCATAACGTTCAACATCTTTCATGCCGGAGTCGTAGTTTAAGATTGTCTTTTTGTTGACAAAAGCACTTTGAGATTTTTATTAATGAAAAGTGCATTATAAATGGAATTCATTATTATTATTCTTATTACAAAAAGAAAGAATTAGCCATTTGAGTCAAACCTTAACAATAATGTAAGGTACAATCTCATAATAACACAATATGTCTTTCTTATGTGCATAAGTGTCAGCTATTGCAATAACATTTTAGCTCAATCATTTTAAAATTGGATGATTTATAGCTAATTTTGTGTTGGCCAATCTTGATTAGCTGTGGCAGCAATACTGGAATGGATTGACTCCAACTGTTAACCAGCTGTAGATGTTCATTGAACGATTATCTTCTGAACATTTCATTCAAATCCATCCAGTGGTTGAGGAACTATTTTGCTAACAGACAAACAGGGTTGAATCCAACATTTAATGCTAAAGTTTTAAGCAAGGATCTTGTGCAATAAATAGCACACAGACTGTGTGTTTGAAACAACTCTCAGGTACTAGTAAACTACATTTTAGCTCAACAGTTGTAAAAAAAATACTTAATTACAGCATTTTTGTGTGTTGTATAGGTTAGCCGTGGCAGCCATCTTGAAACAGACTGAGTCCAAAAGCTAACCAGTTGCTGACGTCCATGCAATGATTCTTCCCTGAATGTTTCAATAAAGTCTATTCAATGGCTCATGAGATATTTTACTAACAGACAGACAGAGGTGACTCCATATAGTTGATAATAAAAATTTAAAGAAAGATCTTGCACAATACAGTATTTTGGTTCTTAGAGTGTGTGTTGGGAACAAGCATCAGCTACTACCACACCAAACTGCAGCTAACTATCTGTTCAATTTACTGAGTTACAGACATTGTTAGTATTTGCTGTGGTGGCCATCTTGAATGAGGATGACTCCAGAAGTGAATGAGTTGTAAATGTACATCTGCTGATCAGTTTCTGAGAGCTGTGTGTGTCATGACGAGGCAGCTGCAGCAGGATTAAACACCTTGTTAACACACCAGCAGCACATCCATCCATCTCACGTCTCACCATGAACAACACTGATGAGGAGTTGAGTTGATCATAATTCACTCGTTAATTATAGAGATGATTCTCAGCTGGGTGATCATCACCCTGATGCAAAGAGATGGTTTATCATGGCGGTGATGATTCTCACTGAATGTTGACAAAAAGGTTTTGTTTCCGTGAAGATCCTGAAAATACTCTGGAGAACATCACAGTCAGGAGCAGGTTCTACATCAGTTCTAGACAAAGTGTAGAAGAGCAGAGAGGAGGAGGAGGGAGGAACTCTGTAACCACGGCAACAGATAAATTATTCCAGGTCTATGTGCTATTTATGGAATCGAGGACAGTCGACGGCTGGTGGGCGTGTGCACGTCTGAGGTGAGACTCAGCCATGTTCCTCCTAAGATTACTAGTTAATATCCTAACTAACCACTATCATGTACGGTTGATTAGTTTTACATTTATTTCCAAACGTTTGCACGTTTGTCACCTCACCTTGCGTTTGTCCTGCTCTCACCTTCCCACCATTTGTTTGTCTTTTTCACTGAGGCTGATGGGACATTTATTTTGCATCACGTTAATGTCTGACTGTGCCATGAAGAGCAGCTTTACGTGCAAAAAGGCAACAGCAACACTTTGATCTCTGCAGGCGTCTCCTTTCCTGCCATCCAGGTGCTTTTTACTGTTAACACTGCATCAAGGCTTGAGTTGAACTGAGCACTTTAAGTGGCATCGAAAGGCAATAGTTGTGAAAAAGTGAATGATGTGCAATTATGGTTTTGTCTGTGCTTGAATGACTGTCTGTTAGCAAAATATC
This sequence comes from Garcialebias charrua, assembly GCA_038048925.1. Classification (NCBI taxonomy): domain Eukaryota; kingdom Metazoa; phylum Chordata; class Actinopteri; order Cyprinodontiformes; family Rivulidae; genus Garcialebias; species Garcialebias charrua. The sequence continues at coordinate 24,511 of JBBPBX010025158.1, read as the reverse complement.
TCGTGAACCAGTGGGGTGATTTTAATGAAACTCGCACAAAATAATCAGACATACAGCTACAACTGTTTAAATTTTGAAGTCAACCCAATTCAAGATGGCCACCACAACTACCGTATTTTCCGGACTATAAGTCGCACCTTTTTGCCTAATTTGCATGCCCTGCGACTTATAGAGAGGTGAGACTTGTTTATGGATTTTTCCCATATTTTTAGACCAATTTTTGGCTCAGATATGACAGTTTTTCCATTTTGGCAAAAATGGTGCAGTACCACCTTTGTCCGCTAGGGTACACCAACCATTCCCACCTCATGTGTCCGACGAGAGCCTCCTCTGGACGGACTCAGTCTGTCGCAGCCCGGCCTCCTGTATGAACTAGCTACTTCGCTGTTAGCTCAGTGTTTGTTAGCAAAATAGGTGAAGAACCACAGGACGGATTTTGATCAAACTTACAGAACGTCATCACTAGATGGATATTTACAACTGATTAGCTTTATGAGATGTTTGAGATAAAATTCTATGTTTTATAGACGTACATGTGTTGCGGTTAGCTTTGTTGATTTTTCCTTGTACGTTTGAGCAAATAGCTCATAAACCACACAGCAGATTTTTTTCAAACTTACAGAAAGTAATCACTAGATGTAGATTTACAAACTTTTAGCTGTTGGAGTTATTTGAGATAAAATTTGATGTTTTATAGACGTAAATGTGTCGCAGTTAGCTTCGTTGTTTTTCCTTGTACTTTTTCAAAGCGAAAAAATTTAAATCCATCAGAGTTGACCATTATGTGAATTTATTAAGGAACGGTTAGGCTAAGACACATGTTTGCTATAATTTTCAGCAGACAAATTATTGTTTTTACTGTGTTACCTGTACTCAAAGTTTGCAAATATAAAATAGCTATAACTTGCCTAATATTGCAGATATTATACTTAAATTTGATATGGTAGTCTTCTACCGCATACTATTATAAAGGTAAGATGATTTTAGTTTATGACTCTTGCATGAAACGCAGTGGGTGATAGACATTCCTTTAAGGAATGTTAGGCCTCTAATTACAAACATTTCTCTGTGGGTGGATCCTGCAAATGTCAGCAGAACTTAGGATTGTGTATCTTGTCATAAAAGACTGATTTTACGCACCACATTTTAAAATAAAACCTCATGTGTTACCAGGCCAGCAATGTGTGGAGGTGATCTGGGGTGGTGGGGTCAGGACTCAGAGGTGGAGAGGTCACATAGGCAGCCGCCTTGGCCCAGTTCTTGCTCCAGTAATGAGAGCCGTCAGTTGCCAAGCTAGCTGTGATTGGCTCCCCAAAAACCACAGCACCTGCATGGGATGATGGTTGGGCTGCCTTTATCACAATAAGACAAACTGATGGGGAGCAAAGAAGTGAGTGTAAACAAGGCTGAGAAGAGTTACCTCTCCTCCGAGCCTGAGTGATGGTGTCGGCTGCGCTCCTGCTCATCACCTTTGTGATGTAGACGGGACAGTTCACACGGTTACCCAGAGTGATGGCACGGAACACTGCCTCAGCTTCCAACTACACGGGAAATAAAAAATTTACTTTTTTTAATGTCAGACAAATTATTAGACAGCGAGGATGTTCATAAAATAACTTCACCTCTTCAGGGCGACTCAGAGGGTGGCCTTCAGGACCACTAATCCCCATTCCAAGGATCTTCCTCTGCTCCTAAAGCACACATTTCATTTTTTCATTTTCAACAGTCACTCTCAGTATCAAACAACACGTGTAAAAATCATGCGTTGGTGTCTGGGACTGATTCTCTGGTCAATTAAAAACATTGTACTGGACATGATATTAGGATTACATGAATGGATCTAAAATGGTTTCAATCATATTTATCTGACAGTTTGTTCATATTAATACAGTATAGAGTTGTCTTCTTACACCAGAGTTAGCCACGGAGTCTCTCAGGGTTCTGTGCTTGGACCAATACTCTTTACCTTATAAATGCTTCCATTAGGTAAAGTTAATTTTCATTGTTATGTTGATGATACTCAGTTATATTTGTCCATGAAACACAATGAATCCAGTCAGTTACTGAGATTATAGGCATGTCTTAAAGACATAAAATCTTGGACAACTATTAATTTTCTGCTTTTAAACTCAGACAAGACAGAGGTTGTGATATTTGAACCTCAGCATCTTAGGAACAAACTTAATTTAATTTGACCTCCAGTTCTAATGTAAAAAAAAAAACTCAGTTTTTTTTTCAGGATATCTCATTTAATAACCACATTAAATAATATTTTGTATTTATAATTGTTTCTATTACTAACATCATTATGTTCTCATTGAAACAACATCTGGACCAGCCATGCTGGGTTTCTCTGAGTCTCTTTGTTGTTCTCTCAAACCCCAGCCCGTGGAAGCAGCTGGCTGAGCCTGGCTCTGTCTGAGGTTTCTTCCTGTTTAAATGAGTCATTTCTTTCCACTGTCACCAACGTGCTGCTCAGAACAGTAGATTAGAATAAAAAAAAGATTTGATGCAAGCTTTGAGGCTTCATTAAACTGATCACTTTACTTTTGGCATTTCATGATGTACTGTCTGTGAATATCTTGAATCACAATTATAATAATTATAATAATAATAATAATTAATTCAATTTATAATGCACTGTTCATTAATAAAAATCTCAAAGTGCTAATTATAACTTTTTAATTATAATTATAACTTTATTGATTGTAAATTAATTTAAATCTAAATGAAATTTCTGATTTGAACTCTTTCTTTCTTTTTTGTTGTGTGCTGAGGTGAGCTTGGTGGGTTAATAGAACTGTTTTAATAAAGTGCATTGAATCCATAACTTCCTGGCCGGTCTCTTATCAAAGAAAGACTGCTGCTAAACAATAAGCAAACTGATGCTGCCGACATAAACTTTGTGCCTGATAACACTGCAACCTTGTTTTCAAATGTTTTCTTTGTCAGTCTCCACCTCCCTATTAAGACTAGTTAAGATGATTGTGTAAAAGTATGTCATCATCATTCAATGGTGCTGCTATAACCATTTGTTATCCTAATTTATTCTCATTTGCATTATAATTTTTGACCTAAATGCCCCTTTAAATCTTGTTTCCATGATTATGAAATTATCGTCACATCGCTGCCAGCATTTATCAGCATCCTCGTTATATCATCATCATCACCAGTAAACTAGGGGTTCGCAGTAACGTCAGCCAAAAACAAGCCAGCCAACATCTGCATTTGCAGCAGCAGCATGAATGACCTATTCCTTTAGAGCGACTGCATTACATAAGCACATTTCTCAGTTGTGGTGAAGGTTGAGGGCAGGAGGCTACACCTCTTACCTGTGCGATCAGGTCTCCATTTTCAGCATGAACTAAGACCACAGCACCCAGCTGCTTCAGGAAGGAGAAGGCCTCATACAGCTGCACAACATCAGAGACTGACAGTGAGAGGAAGCAACACAGTCACAGATTCACAGGACAACTAATATTGGTGTACCGCAAGGCTCAGTCTTAGGACCAACCCTCTTTACAATCTACATAGGTAATGTAGGTCAGAGCATCCCTGATGCATCCTTACATTTCTATGCTGATGATACAGTTGTTTATTGTCAAGCTAAAACAGTTGCTAAGGCTTTCCAGCTTTTGCAATCCGCTTTTGACATCATCCAGTCAGATTTGTTCCGTCTCAAACTTGTCCTAAATGCTGATAAAACCAAAGGGATGCTTTTTTCAAATAGGAAGTCGGTCCCAGCAGTTCTTCCTCTGATTTTATCCTCAAATGGTGTCCCTATTGAGTTTGTTGATTCCTATAAATATTTGGGTATCCTGGTCGATTCGCATCTCTCTTTTAAACTCCACGTGGAAAACCTAGTAAAGAAACTGAAAGTTAAACTGGGTTTAATAATAATAATAATAATAAATTCAATTTATGACAATTTATAACACTTTTCATTAAAATCTCAAAGTGCTATTTGAGGGTTTACCCTATTTATAGGGTTTATTTTTCAGAAATAGATTATGTCTAACTCTGAATGCTAGGAAACAACTTGTATCTGTGACTTTCCTTCCCTCCATTGATTACAGTGGCATTATCTACATGAACGCTCCTACAAGCACCCTGCGGATGTTGGATGTTGTCTATCATGGTGCACTAAGATTCATAACTGGCTGTGATTATCGTACCCACCACTGCACCCTGTATTCACTGGTTAACTGGACATCATTAACCTCACGCAGACTCTTCCACTGGTACATTTTCATCTTTAAATCACTTCTTGGTCTGCTGCCCTCATACATCTCCTCCTACATGTCTTTGCGTGAGTGCAGCTACAGTGTGCGCTCTCAGGACATGATTACCTGCAGTGTTCCGTCAGTGAGGACTGAACTTGGAAAAAGGGCCTTCTCCTACTCCGCTCCTGCTTCCTGGAATATCTTACAAAAAGATCTGAAGCTCTCGGCCTTGACCTCTCTAGATGGCTTTAAAGCTGGGGTATGTAAGATTGTAATGTAGTCTGTAACTTTTCAAACAATATATTTTTAACATATTTCTTCACTCTGTCACTATCTACTGACAAACTGATGTTAGACAAAGTAATCTCTGAAAAAAACTATAGTCCCCTTGCTTCTCTATCAGCATTTATAAAAACACTAAAAACACAGAGTGACCAGGACAATGACAGCCAATAAAAACAGAGTTTGTAACCAGCCAATTAAAAACAGAGCTTGAATTTGAATCTCAGCAGAGCCTCCCCCTCAGAGCCATATATGGCTCTGAGGGGGAGGGATCAGAATGCTTTGCCTGTTGAAAATTTTTCTAAGTTCTGCACTCTACAGAAAGTTACACATAGCACCTTTAAGGATCCACTGACATGATTTTTCTACTATTCATCAAATTGCTTAAAATATATATATATATATATTAACATTTAAATATGTTCGTTTTTGCAAACAAAATGATAAATCACTTTAATTTTGCTTTAAAAGGGATTTTTAACTTCAAGCCGTGTTTAATCATGGAAAATCCGATTACACACGAATGCACCATCTGTGACGTACTGTGCAGAGTGTGAGGCAGAGCTCTGGGCTTGTCACAGTGCGCATGTGAGCAGCTCAACATGAAGGTAAGTCTTACGGCATCAGACCTAAGTTAGATCCTGTTGTTTCTTGTTCCATCACCCAAACTATTTTCTGCTTCCCAAAATGAAGACAAATAGCTCAAATCTTCACATAGATTGATAAATTCATCGGGTTTTAAATTGTCCGCTATTAAAGAGACCAGAGCCCTCTGCCCAGTGTTACGTCACAGATGGTGCGTTCGTGTGTAATTGGATTTCCCATGATTAAACACGGCTTGAAGTTCAAAATCACTTTTAAAGCAAAATTAAAGTGATTTATCATTTTGTTTGTAAAAACAAACATATTTAAATGATAAAATATATATATTTTGAGCAATTTTATGAATAGTAGAAAAATCATGTCAGTGGACCTTTAAGAATCTGTTGGAATCCTGGCAAGAACCAATGCAGACATGTTCCTGTTTTTGATTTTCTACATCTGCCTTATAATCTGTCTGTTTTGCTACTTTGCTTTAATTTGTAAAAAAAAAAAAAATTCAAAAATCTGTATTTCTCTCTTAAGTTTGTCTATTGTTGATTGTTTAAGGAAACTACTGTTGCTGTTGTCATCATTCTTTAGTTTGTAGACATGTCCCTCTTGTAAATGAGTCCTCGAGGCTCAATGAGATTAACCTGCCTAAATAAAGGTAGAATGAATGAAATATTAGCGAGGTCTGGCAGTTTGTCAAAACCACACCTGCGTGTCGGTCATCTGGTACACATCTTTGTAAGCCATATACACCTGGAAGGAGTTGACACCTGAGAAGAAAGGGAAAATGAACATTTTCAACATGACATGGTGATAAAAGAGACATCAGAGGCACATGTTTGGATCAAAGTTCATTTTCTAACCTAGTTTCTGTGACTGACTGCATGCAGAACAAAGAGACTGGTCACACGCACGTACTGTCTTGATGTTTTTAGCCATGCAAAAAGAAAAGTTTGTTTTTCCTTTAAAACAATTACAGGCTTAACGTTGTGCACTGCCACCAGCAGCTATAGTGCAAACCATAAACCTCCTCCTGTTCGGGAGGACTCATCCCGAAACGTTTCTACAAAGTAAATCCCTCCCCGACATTCTTCACAGATGTGTCCAACAATGAGGACTTGAAGCAGATGTTCTGAACTGTTGCATCTAAAAACAAACATACAGTACCTTTGTCCTGCACCAGCACCTCCAGCTCGTCCTTCACCGCCTCATCCCACTGGGGGATGTCCACGTGCAGGGAGTAATCACAGCAAGCCTTTCTATCTGCAGCCTCCTGCCAGCGTTCAAATGCCTCCAGCAGACTGTCCCCTGGCTGGGGGGTCACATGATCAACTGAGCAAAGGTCAGGGTGGAAGACAGCATGAGCACGTCTTTGCAAACTTATATGCGGACGTGTTTAAAGTGTTCGCACTCACTGATCATGGTGGTTCCCCCAGCGAGAGCTGCCATGGTGCCCTGCAGGAAATCATCTACAGGCTGCGTGCCGAGGTGCGGCTTCATCAGGCACGTGTTGACATCCACCCCCCCTGGGATAATCATGCGCCCGCTGGCTTCAACCACCTTGACACCGCCTGGAACAACCAGCTTCTCCCCCACCTGCCTGCCAAGGACACGTGAACACAGAAGTGATTGAGGATGTGCTGGATTGCACTCATCCTGGAAAAAGTTGGGATGTGTTAAATGTGAATAAAAGCAATGGTTTGTAACGCTCATCATGTTATTCACAATGGACCATAATAAACATATCTAAGACATTATTCTATTTTTTTAATAAATAATGTCATTTTACATTCTACAGCAACAAAAATCTTTAAAGAGAGTGGACAGGTCATCTTCTCTTTTAACAGCAGTCTAAGAACAGCTGCTGGTGGAGGGGAATGTTGTCCAGTTCTTGTCTCATCAACAGTCCTTGGCCGTCCATGCTGAGTTTTTTTGGTTTTTAAAGCATCGAATGTTTTAATTGGTGATAAATCATCACCCAGACATTTCCACTAAGAAGTCATGTTGTTGTAATGGATGCAGTCTGTGCTTTAATATGGTCTTGTTGAAAACGTAAGGCCTTTCTAATAAAGATGAGACTTGATGAGAGCACATGTTCTAAAACCTGTGTGTACCTTTCCAGATGTGTAAGCTGCACATAACAGAGCAATGCACCTCCATACCATTAGAGAGGCAGGTGTTTAAACTTTGTGCTGGTAGCAAACTGAATTCCCTCTCTCTCTTTAGCATAGAGGATGTGATGCTCGAGGTTTTACATTGGTCGAATCAAAAAAGGTGTTCAATACAGAAACAACTGGACTTTATTTATAACAGAAAACGTTTCGCTTCAAAACCGGGGAGCTTTATCAATTCAATGAGCAGGCTGTGAGTGAGTGAAGTTATATACGGGCTGAGGTGACACGCACCAACCTATGTAAATTGAAAGCAAACACACACACACATACTTGAGCTAACACATACATGTGACACATTCAAAGTTCAGTGTGTGAAAGCAGGGCTTACAGAAGACACACACACATCCTACTATATGTAAATTGACAAATCGCACCTCGCACCTCAACAGCAGGGACCTCTCAAAGTTCTCAGATTTCAACTTTCTAAAACTTATAGTGCGGCCCTGGGTCTGGTTCCTAGACGTTTCGCACCTGATGAGAACAAAGGGGCCTCGTTTGTGAATTAGACTGGCAAGGACTTTGAGAGGTCCCTGCTGTTGAGGTGTGAGGTGGGCCTTTTTGATTTTATCTTGTCCTGGACGACTGAGAATCTTCACCAGCATACATTGGTAGAAGTGTTCCTGAGCCCATTTAGTGATGTCCATAACAGAATAAGATCTTTTCAATTCAATTCAGTTTATTTATATAGCGCCAACTCACAACAGAAGTCATCTCAGAGCACTGAATAGAAACATTCACATATAAAATAATAATTTAACATTATTTATCTGAGGAGCAGACTGCTTTGAATTGAACTCCATCACAGAACTCTCATCTTGAGCAAGTATGAAGGTGACAGTGGAAAGGAAAAACTCCCTCATGAGGAAAAAACATTTAGCAGAACCAGGCTCAGGACAAGCGGCCATCTGCTTCGACCAGCTCAATTTGAGAGGAACAGATACACAATGGCAGATAGAAATAGTGTCAAATGAAAATTATTCAATTTAAGCAAATTATTTAAGAAACTGAGGTCAATTTGTCCTCCAGTCAAAGCCTACGACAGCATAACAAGCTGACCCTAACTATAGGATTTATCAAAAAGGAAAGTTTTAAGTCCAGTCTTAAAACTGGACAATGTGTCAGCCTCATGGACAGAAACTGAAAGTTATGCTCCATAACTCATGTTCCCTGAAGGAAGGGAACGAGGTGCAACACATTGACTATGGGAATTGCGCTGCCGCGCGGTTCACCTGAAGTAATACATTCACACCTTTTAAGACAGGTGGGCGTCAACAATGAGGCCCCGCCCTCTTTGGATAAAAGGGACTGATGCCCCACCTTCATCCTCCAAGTGCACTTCACTGAGCTTGGGCAGTGAAAGGGCAAACATGTGTTGCACCTCGTTCCCTTCCTTCAGGGAACATGAGTTATGGTGCATAACTTTCAGTTCCCTTATCAGTCAGTACACTCGGTGCAAGACATTGACTATGGGAACGTAATTCAATCGCGCCCTGGAAATGCATTTTTGTCAGAACTTTATGCATTTAGACTACAGGCGTCAGCTGCTCTCTACTCTGTGCGGTAGAGAGAACAGCCTGAGTTACGTCACATGCTGTGACATCTAAACTGTAGTGTTTCACAAACGTGTTTGTTGATGCCCAATTAGCAGCTGCACATATTTCTGCTACTGGCACACATCTGAATAAGCCCCAGGAAGTGGCTAGGCCTTGGGTTGAGTGTGCATGTACCCCAGAGGGCACCTGCTAACCTTTGCTACTGTACGCCCTCTTAATGGCCTCGTCACCCAGTGTGAGAGGCGTTGTTTTGACAGGGCCCTTCCTGCAGCAGGAGTAGCAAAACACACAAACAATTGGTTTGTTTTTCGCCAGCTGTTGGTTCAGCAAAACACACAAACAATTGGTTTGTTTTTCACTAGCTATTGGTTCTTTCCATGTAGGCGCTCAGGACCCTAATAGGGTAGAGCGTGTTCAGCCGCCTCTGTTCTCCAGTTAAAACAGGGGGAGGGGGAAAGGTTGACAACTCAAAGTCCAGACTTCTTGGGTTTAAAGTTGGTACTTTTGGCATATATGCAGGGTTTGGACGCAGGTTGACCTTTGACCCGTCTGGGGCAAACCTGGTACACATTGGGTGCACAGATAATGCGTGGAGGTCACCCACACGTTTTGTTGAGCAATGCAGTTTTATAAGATAATAAATATATCTTAATGCTGCTAAGAGGCTCAAATGGAGGCTCACACAAAGCATTCAGGACTAACTGTAGGTCCCAATGGGGGGCCAAAGCCTTGCTTGGAGGTTTCTTCCTCAGCACGCACTTCATGAATCGTATCATGAGAGGGTGGGCGCCAGGTGATTTACCTCCCCAGCCCTCGTGGCATGCCGTGATAGCTGACAAAAAGACTTTAATGGTGGAGAAAGAGCGGCCCTTCTCCAGCAGGTCCTGTAGGGAGGTGAAGAGCTGGATTAAGTCACAGGGATATGAAACAATATTCTTCTCCAGACACCAGGCCTCAAAAACACGCCACTTGCGAGCGTAGAAAGTCTGAGTGGACTGTGCTCTTGCTCCCTGTATTGTGTTTACAACATTACTGGGCAGTCCTGAGGCCATTAGCCGGTTCCTTTCAGCGGCCAGGCCCAGAGCTGCCAAAGTTCTGGGCGTGGGTGAAGGATTTGCCTATGGGCCTGGGTCAGCAGGTCCCTGTGGGGCGGCAGCTGCCATGGTGTCCCCTCTAGCAGTGAAATCAGCTCTGGGAACCATGCTTTCTACGGCCACCTGGGGGCTATCAGTATTAGTGAGAGAGCCTCCTGGCGTACACGTTCCAATGTTGCCTGAATCAAAGGAACAGGTGGAAACGCGTAATACAACCTCCCCGCTGGCCAGCTGAAAGCGGTGCATTTGTCTCCCTTATTGAGTGATACAGGGGGCAATGCGTGTTGCTGCTGCAAGCAAACAGATCTGCGTCGGCCCTCCCATATTGTGCCCAGACTTGGTCCACGATACGTGGGTTCAGCCGCCACTCCGAGGGGAAGAGGGGCCCTCTTGAGAGGGCATCTGCCCCATGATTCAGTTTGCCCGGGATATGGGTCACCCTCATCAACAATATTCGGGAGCTCCACCACGTGAGCAGTTTCTGTGTCAACCTGAGGAGGGGCTGGGACCTTGGCCCGCATTCTCTGTTGATGAAGGAGACTGTCGTCCTGTTGTCTGATTTTATCAGGACATGTTGTTATGCAACCAGCCCCTTCCTGTAAAAGTGTTTCAGAGACAAAAACACTGCTCTGAGTTGTAGGAAGTTTATGTAGAGTTTGGCTTTCTGTTGTTTCCAGACCCCTTGGGCATACTGGTTTCTGCAGAGACCTCCCCATCCTGTTTTTGATGCGTCCGTGGTGACCAGGACTCGTGACAACACCCTCCCCAGTGTGACGCCTTTGTTGAACACTGTGGGGACCTTCCATGGCTCCAGAGCCTTCATGCACTCTGGGCCAATCAGTATCCCCTTTGTTCGTCGAGGGAGAGCAGGTTGCCATTGTTTGTTGATCCATATCTGTAGAGGGCGCATTCTTAATAAGGCCAGAGGCACGCAGACAATAGCTGCTGCCAACAGGACCAAGAGACGCTGGCACATCTTGAGAGGCACCCTCTGGCCTAGTTGAAAACGAGCTAGGCAGAGGTGGAGGGATGAAACCCGTGCCTCTGAGAGCCTTGCCTCGTACAAAATGGAGTTGAGCTGTACTCCCAGAAATACGGTAATCTGGGATGGGTCAGGTTGCTTTTTGCCATGTTTAAAACAAAACCTAGAGCTTCCAGGTGAGACATCACCCTCTCTGTGTACTGCTATGTCTGGACTCTGTTGCGTCCAAGAATGAGCAGATCGTCCAGATAATTTAGAACTCTGACCCCTTGACCCCTCAGTGGGGCCAAGGCAAGGTCCAGATATTTCGTGAATGACCGGTGAATGGATTTCAAGCCAAAAGGCATTGCCAAAAACTCGAACGCAGTGCGCTAGAAGGCAAAGCAGAGATATTTTCTGTGGCAAGGCAGGATGCTGACGTGAAAAAAGGCATCTTTCAGATCCACTGTGCAGAAACAATCCCTCGGTTGGACAGTGTGAATTACTTGTCTGAGTGTCAACATCCTGAATTTGTACATTTTTATTCTTCTGTTCAGACCCCTGAGGTCCAAAATAGGCAGCAAGCCCTTATCCCGTTTCGGGACCAGGAAGTATTTGCTGTAATGACCCTTTTTTACATTGTGAGCAGGGACCATTCTGATCACTCCTTTCTTTATCATGACTGAGATCTCGTCTCTTAAGACATGAGTGCTGTCTGGGCTTATGGAAGACGGCAACACCCCCGTGAAAGGGGATGGACGCTTGTGGAACTGCAGCCACAGACCAAGGGTGACAGCGGACGTGACCCACGTGCTCAGTTTGCATGCCTCCCAGGCGCCCGAGTGTTTGTAGTCGCGCTAGCAAAACCGTTCCAACTTACGAGCGAAATTCCGGACTTACGAGACACGTGGCGGCCGTTCCAAGTTACGAATTTTCGCTTTACGAGCAACTCGTTGTAACGGAACTCGCTCGTAAGTCGGGGACTACCTGTAGTCTGGAAGGCATGTCTATTGTGTGATGTTTGTGTGTCAAGGGAACAGGAGGGAGATGAATGGCCCCCTCTCGTATGCCCTTTGGTGGACTTCCCTGTCCCTCTGTGGTCGCCTGAGTGTCTGTCTGATGTTGACAGACCTCTGACTGCCAGCGGGGGTTCATTGTCTGCCCTGACAGTTTGTGTCTCATGAGGGTTGAGGTGGCCAGGTGTGAATTCTGGTCTCCCCCCTTTATCTGACACGTTTGCATAAAAAAGGTGCTGTTTTTTTGTTTTTTTGAGTCGACACACAGGACATCATGTGCTTTTGAGACTATTGCTGTGCTTAAAAGAACATGTCTTTATTACACCAACATTTGAGTGATTTTTGTGCACACATAATTCACACCAGATAAACGTGTTTTTTTTTTACACATAAATTCTGGCTTAAACAGTTCGGTTTCCCCTGTTTCCACATGGGCGGGAGTACCTAAAAAGTGGCGAAGCGGCTCTGCATCAGGACGGCTTCTGTTTTCGGTCCCTGTTCGTTGAGGAAGACCTCGGTGGGCCTGCCTGTCGTGGGACGAATCTGTGCCGTGCCCAGGCTTGGCCAGCCTGGGACGGTCCTGCGGCGGACTTGGGCCGCTATTCTCCGTCGAGCGCCGTACCTTTCTGTGGGGGATGGCATGAGGCCGAGTGGTGGCGAGGCTGTGTGGCCCTGTGTCCACTAGCGTCTCTGGGTTGCACAAATTGCTTTCTGGGTATCCCCTCACGCAAGGCCTCGGCCTGTTTCCTTCTCTGTTCCAGCCTGCTCTGTATTCTCTCGAGAGCACCGCCAAAAAGCCCCATTGGCTCGATGGGATGATGGAGGAACGGGTTCTGTTGTGCCTCTGGCAGGTCTGTCAGCATTAGCCACAGGTGGCGCTGAGCAATGACAATCTCGGCCATACTTAGCCCTTGAGCGATGGCGGCTGTCCCCATGAGGCGAAGAGCAAAATCCGTCGCCTTACGGGCCTCCTCCAGTACGTCGGTTGCTTTCTTTTTGTTGGCAGTCTGCTTGAGCTCCTGTAGTTTTTCCACCAAGTACGCCTGCATCATGGCTGAAGTGTTCATGGCGTGGACCGCGAGGCCCTGAGCTTAACACTTTTTGAGCTAGGAGGCTGACACGCGGCAGGCCTTGCTAGGCAGAGTCGGTTTGGAGCCCAAAGTTCTGGGGGCTAAAGCCCCCGGTAGAGCTGAGCGTACTGCCTGTGCGCCACTCTACACATGCATTCTGTGCGCACACCTTCGCTGGTACAGCTCTGCCTTCGTTCTCGCGTTAAATGCTCGCGTTTTCGCTCCAAATCCTTGTTGTAATTTGAGCAGCTGCACGCAGAGCAGGACAAACTGAGGTCGCTGATTGGTCACTTGCTGACACGCCTACTGAAATGATTAACAGCTCGGGTGTGAGAACTCATGAGCAACCCACTGTGGTGTTCTGCTGCGGTGTTTCTACTTTATATGTTAATAAAAAGATCTAAGAAATAAAAATAAAAACAAGGAGCACTTTTCCTGCAGCCCACAGCCCACTAGGAAATATTTAAAACCTCGCACAGCCAGGTAGGACCTGAATTCATTCATTTCAGTCATCGAGTAAACGGAGGAAGAAGCGATTACTTGACTTTTGGCAAAAAAAAACAAAAGAAAAGGCCCGATCAGTGATAAAGAAGAGGAATTTAATTCATTTGTGTAACATACAAAACAGTCCGGCCACGGCCAGTTTATTGTGAGACAATGCGCATCGTGTACGCGGTCGTAAAAAAAGAGCTTTGCGCGTCCGTGCCCTGCGGGGCTACACTTGTGCCTCAGCGTACGTACGTCGTACAGAGGCGTACAGGCAGTACGCGCAGCTCTACCGGGGGCTTAAATGTACCGCCAACGTATCCTCCATCTGGGGAATGTTGGACATGCAAGCTGCCTCCATTCCAGCAACGTCCAGAACTGGGAGAGAGGCACAGTCAGTGGAGCCCTGGGTTCAGCCCAGGTGCGAGTCAGCTCCGTCTGGAAGTCAGGAAAAATAGGCTTCCTGTGCCTCGTGGCCGACTGTTGCTTGGTGAAGAAGAAATTGCCCACCAACCTCACTACTGTACTTGTTGTCGAGGTGGGGGTTCTGGCCAAGTTATCCGCAACGTGTCCGTTGCTCTGCGACACAGCTCGAACAGAGCTGGGACAGACACATCAGTCTCTGGTTGACCTGCCGCGGGGTTCTGGGAGAAGTCCTCGTCTTCTCCTTCATCCTCGTTGTCAGGTCCGTCGTCAGTTAGCTCGACCGAGGCTGTTAGCGAGAGCTCATCTGCTCGCAACAAGTCCCTCATGTCAAACATGTTGGAGGAGTCCCCAAGCGGGGGCTACCACATCCATGCTTCCTCCCCATTCGGCTTGACCGCTGTACTCCAAGTCAACAGCCTCGAGCTCCGCCGTGGGAGTGAGGGCTTCGTCGAGGAGCGGTTCCCGCACCATGGAGAAGCCGCCCATGGCTTTGACCACAAAGTCCATGCGTCTCCGTCTCTCTGTTTCACGTAGCAGTCCGCAGTGAAGGCAGGTTTCGGGGGAGTCCAAAGCAGTTTTTGCATGTACCATCCCTAAGCAGACGGGACAGGCCTCGTGGTTGTCCGTCGCTGAGAGGGAATAACCACATCCATTGGGGCAAGCTCGGGAGCCGAGGCTCGCTGGCCTGCCGTTGTTGTTGGAGTTCTTCGACTTTCTCTTGCATTTCTCCAGAGCCATGGCTGAGGAGAGGCGTCGAGTTGTAGCCAGTTAGCCGTCCGCTAACCGTTGCAAAGTCCTCTTGTCGAGCTGCTCTCGGTAGCTAGCCGCAACCGTTAGCTACGCAGGTAGCATGGCACAGCTAATTTCGTCTCGTAGCTGAGCTGCGAAAAGAGCAGGAAAAAACTCAAAATTTTAGGTAGACGGCACTGGGTTAGCCTCCGCTAATCCCAGTGCTCACAGGAAAGTTTCTCTGTAACACTCAGGGCAGGGAGTGAGCTCACCTCCAGTCAAGCGATCCAGTCACAGAGTCCTGCGAAGTTCAGGTGTGAAGCGAGGTGAAGGGCAAAAGAGGATGAAGGTGGGGCGTCAGTCCCTTTTATGCAAAGAGGGCGGGGCCTCATTGCTGACGCCCACCTGCCTTAAAAGGCATGATTGTATTACTTCAGGTGAACCAAGCGGCGGCGCAATTCCCATAGTCAATGTGTTGCACCGAGTGTACTGACTGATAAGGGAACTGGAAGTTGGTTCCACAAGAGAGGAGCCTGAAAACTGAAAGATCTTCCTCCCATTCTACTTCTGGAAACTCTAGGAACCACAAGTAAGCCTGCAGTCTGAGAGCAAAGTGCTCTGTTGGGAAAATATGGAACAATAAGATCCGTAATATAAGATGGAGCTAGGTTGTTGAGGGTTTTGTAGATTAAAAGTAAGATTTTGAATTATATTTTGGATTTGACAGGGAGCCACTGGAGAGAAACTAAAACTAGAGAGATGTGATCTCTCCCACTAACTCCAGTTAAGACTCTGGCAGCAGCCTTTTGGATCAACTGAAGACATTTTAAAGAAGTATTTGGACACCCAGATAATAAACCATTGCAATAGTCCAGTTTAGACGTGACAAATACATGAACCAGTTTTTCTGCATCATTTTTAGATAAGATGTTTCTAATTTTATTGATATTATGCAGTGGGGGCCTTTTAATGTGATTTTTTCTATATACAGTACAGTAATATCTTTAAGCCTTGTTTTTTTGTGCATATAATTTCTCCAGATGTTTGAATATTTTGATGCTATTTTAAACGATATATTATTTTCTGTTAAGGAACATTATTCTGAAATGGTTTTACTATTTTTAGGTGCAGTTTTTCCACAGACTGATGTTTAGACTTTTCTAAAATGCTCTTTTTATGCCTAGTCTTCCTACTGACTTGTTGCCAATTTCCCGTAGAAGCAAAATACTTCTCAAGCTGTTTGTTACTTGGAAAATGTAGTTATACAGCTCTATGTTGTTCCTGACCCACATTATAGAGATGTCTTGCTGACAGCAAATAGTGCTACTATTTCTTGAACATTTCATAAGTCCGCTTTGTTTCATTGTGACTAAAATATTGGTTTATGACGTTTTCCAGACTGGGGTTGTAACTATGTGCAGAAACACTTCTGCAGCACGTAGCATCAAACGTTCCAGTAATGTCCATAAACTGTACGTACTTGATGAGCCCATCCTCAATGTAGACGTCTGCATAGAAAGACTGGTCATCATTGACAACTCGGCCTCCTTTGATCAGCAACCTTTCACTCTGTTGGGGGCGGGGGAGAAGAAGAGCTCAAATGAGTGTGGACATTTTAATATGTTACACAGTTATGCATTTGGTAAGTGGTGCAATAAATAATAATAACTGGTGCAAAAAGATATTGGTGCAACGTCTGCAGTATTGTGGACTCTGTGCCGGTCCGTTGTGATGAAAAGAGGGCTGAGCTGTAAGACAAAGTTCTCTGTTTACTGGTCTGCTGGTGAAGATTCTCAGTCGTCCAGGACATGATAAAATCAAAAAAGGCTGTTGAGGTTTTACTGTTTACTGGTCATTTCTTACCCTCTACTTTGTAGTTCAAGTTTCAAAGTTCTTTATTGTCATTCCAATCACATGTGGTACATGAGGTGGAATGAAACTGTGTACTCAAGATGCCCGTTACACCCAAAAATAGCAAAAATATAAAGTATAAAAATTAAATAGTATAGAAGGATCTAATATATACACTAAACAATAATGATGTCATGTAATATGGTGTGTTAAACAGCAGCCTGAACATGAGTCTGTTGTGAACAGATGGGTGTGAATGCAGCAGCTTAAGGTAAGAAAGACCCATGGTCATGAGATCTGGGTAGTGACTGAAAGAATGAGGTCGTAGGTGGGTGACATGAGTTTCCTCTGCAGGGCAGCTGGACTCTCAGGGCGAGATACACTCGAGCGTCCTCACGATACGCCAATACGCAGCGTACGTACGCCCCGTACGCAGCGTAGCCCCGCGTAGCCCCTCAGGGCAAGTACGCGCAAAAGTATTTTTTTACTACGCATACGCGATTCGCATACGCGATGCGCGGTGTCTGACCTAAACTTCCCCGGCGCCGGACTGTTTTGTATGTTACACAAATGAAATAAATTCCTCTTTTTTATCGCTGATCGGGCCTTTTCTTTTGTTTTTTTGCCTAAAGTCAAGTAACCGCTTCTTCCTCCGTTCACTCGATGAATGAAATGAATGAATTCAGGTCCTACCTGGGTGCGCGATGTTTTATATATTCCCTGGTGGGCTGTGGTGGGCTGTGGGCTGCAGGAAAAGCACTCCGTGCTCAGCTGCTCATATTACAACAAGGAGAACGCGAGCGTTTGGAGCGAAAAACTAGCGGAAGTGACGATCGGAAGTGACGGTACGGAGGAAATGACGTTAGAATTTGGAGCGAAAACACGAGAATCTACGCGAGAACGAAAGCCGAGTGTAGCAGCGGCTCCGTATACGCGCGTATACGTCCGTATACGCGCGTATACGGAGTCTGCTTCAGTGTATCTCGGGCTTTAGAGACAGGGTGAGAAGTTCAGTTATCTGAGAAAGACTCAGAGTAGAACCGCTGCTCCTCCACATCGAGAGGAGACAGTTGAGGTGGTTCAGGCATCTGGTAAGGATGCGCCCTGGGCATCTCCTTAGGGAGGTGCATCAGGCATGTCAGACTGGAAGGAGACCTCAAGACCCAAGACACGCTCGAGAGACTATGTCTCTCAGTTGGTCTGGGAACACCTTGGAGTCCTCCCAGAAGAGCTGGAAGAGGTGGAAGAGGAAAGAGATGCCTGGGCCTCCCTGCTCAAGCTGCTGCCCTGAAACACAATTTAGAAATAAGTGGAAGATGATGGACGGATGTTTGGATGGCACAGTTATGCAGTCCACACCCGGAGAAGTCACAAGGCTCTGCTTGTATTTCTTTGTTTTGTTAATTAAAAAGGCCTTTTTACAAGCTAAAATCAGTCCACCCTTAATGATGCCTGGCAAAAATGTTTGAGAAGATGCAAGGTTTCCATGGCAACAAGTAATTATCAATGGATTCATATGGGTTCAGAAATAAATACTTTGCAGAGTGGTGAAGGCTGCACATAAGTCTGTTGGAGTCAGTCTCCCCACGATCACAGACATTTACACCTCCAGATGCAGGAAGAGAGCCACCTGCATCATGAAAGACCTCACTCACCCAGCACACACACTTTTTGCCCCACTCCCCTCAGGAAGGAGGTTGAGGAGCATTAAGTGTAGAACCACTAGACTGAGGAACAGCTTCTACCCTGAGGCTGTTAGACTCATGAATAAATAACCAGAATAATCACTGTGAAATATCACATCATGTTGCTGCTGATCTGTTTCATGTTGCTGCTGATCTGTTTCATGTTGCTGCTGATCTGTTTCATGTTGCTGCTGATCTGTTTCATGTTGCTGCTGATCTGTTTCATGTTGCTGCTGATCTGTTTCATGTTGCTGCTGATCTGTTTCATGTTGCTGCTGATCTGTTTCATGTTGCTGCTGATCTGTTTCATGTTGCTGCTGATCTGTTTCATGTTGCTGCTGATCTGTTTCATGTTGCTGCTGATCTGTTTCATGTTGCTGCTGATCTGTTTCATGTTGCTGCTGATCTGTTTCATGTTGCTGCTGATCTGTTTCATGTTGCTGCTGATCTGTTTCATGTTGCTGCTGATCTGTTTCATGTTGCTGCTGATCTGTTTCATGTTGCTGCTGATCTGTTTCATGTTGCTGCTGATCTGTTTCATGTTGCTGCTGATCTGTTTCATGTTGCTGCTGATCTGTTTCATGTTGCTGCTGATCTGTTTCATGTTGCTGCTGATCTGTTTCATGTTGCTGCTGATCTGTTTCATGTTGCTGCTGATCTGTTTCATGTTGCTGCTGATCTGTTTCATGTTGCTGCTGATCTGTTTCATGTTGCTGCTGATCTGTTTCATGTTGCTGCTGATCTGTTTCATGTTGCTGCTGATCTGTTTCATGTTGCTGCTGATCTGTTTCATGTTGCTGCTGATCTGTTTCATGTTGCTGCTGATCTGTTTCATGTTGCTGCTGATCTGTTTCATGTTGCTGCTGATCTGTTTCATGTTGCTGCTGATCTGTTTCATGTTGCTGCTGATCTGTTTCATGTTGCTGCTGATCTGTTTCATGTTGCTGCTTATCTGTTTCATGTTGCTGCTGATCTGTTTCATGTTGCTGCTGATCTGTTTCATGTTGCTGCTGATCTGTTTCATGTTGCTGCTGATCTGTTTCATGTTGCTGCTGATCTGTTTCATGTTGCTGCTGATCTGTTTCATGTTGCTGCTGATCTGTTTCATGTTGCTGCTGATCTGTTTCATGTTGCTGCTGATCTGTTTCATGTTGCTGCTGATCTGTTTCATGTTGCTGCTGATCTGTTTCATGTTGCTGCTGATCTGTTTCATGTTGCTGCTGATCTGTTTCATGTTGCTGCTGATCTGTTTCATGTTGCTGCTGATCTGTTTCATGTTGCTGCTGATCTGTTTCATGTTGCTGCTGATCTGTTTCATGTTGCTGCTGATCTGTTTCATGTTGCTGCTGATCTGTTTCATGTTGCTGCTGATCTGTTTCATGTTGCTGCTGATCTGTTTCATGTTGCTGCTGATCTGTTTCATGTTGCTGCTGATCTGTTTCATGTTGCTGCTGATCTGTTTCATGTTGCTGCTGATCTGTTTCATGTTGCTGCTGATCTGTTTCATGTTGCTGCTGATCTGTTTCATGTTGCTGCTGATCTGTTTCATGTTGCTGCTGATCTGTTTCATGTTGCTGCTGATCTGTTTCATGTTGCTGCTGATCTGTTTCATGTTGCTGCTGATCTGTTTCATGTTGCTGCTGATCTGTTTCATGTTGCTGCTGATCTGTTTCATGTTGCTGCTGATCTGTTTCATGTTGCTGCTGATCTGTTTCATGTTGCTGCTGATCTGTTTCATGTTGCTGCTGATCTGTTTCATGTTGCTGCTGATCTGTTTCATGTTGCTGCTGATCTGTTTCATGTTGCTGCTGATCTGTTTCATGTTGCTGCTGATCTGTTTCATGTTGCTGCTGATCTGTTTCATGTTGCTGCTGATCTGTTTCATGTTGCTGCTGATCTGTTTCATGTTGCTGCTGATCTGTTTCATGTTGCTGCTGATCTGTTTCATGTTGCTGCTGATCTGTTTCATGTTGCTGCTGATCTGTTTCATGTTGCTGCTGATCTGTTTCATGTTGCTGCTGATCTGTTTCATGTTGCTGCTGATCTGTTTCATGTTGCTGCTGATCTGTTTCATGTTGCTGCTGATCTGTTTCATGTTGCTGCTGATCTGTTTCATGTTGCTGCTGATCTGTTTCATGTTGCTGCTGATCTGTTTCATGTTGCTGCTGATCTGTTTCATGTTGCTGCTGATCTGTTTCATGTTGCTGCTGATCTGTTTCATGTTGCTGCTGATCTGTTTCATGTTGCTGCTGATCTGTTTCATGTTGCTGCTGATCTGTTTCATGTTGCTGCTGATCTGTTTCATGTTGCTGCTGATCTGTTTCATGTTGCTGCTGATCTGTTTCATGTTGCTGCTGATCTGTTTCATGTTGCTGCTGATCTGTTTCATGTTGCTGCTGATCTGTTTCATGTTGCTGCTGATCTGTTTCATGTTGCTGCTGATCTGTTTCATGTTGCTGCTGATCTGTTTCATGTTGCTGCTGATCTGTTTCATGTTGCTGCTGATCTGTTTCATGTTGCTGCTGATCTGTTTCATGTTGCTGCTGATCTGTTTCATGTTGCTGCTGATCTGTTTCATGTTGCTGCTGATCTGTTTCATGTTGCTGCTGATCTGTTTCATGTTGCTGCTGATCTGTTTCATGTTGCTGCTGATCTGTTTCATGTTGCTGCTGATCTGTTTCATGTTGCTGCTGATCTGTTTCATGTTGCTGCTGATCTGTTTCATGTTGCTGCTGATCTGTTTCATGTTGCTGCTGATCTGTTTCATGTTGCTGCTGATCTGTTTCATGTTGCTGCTGATCTGTTTCATGTTGCTGCTGATCTGTTTCATGTTGCTGCTGATCTGTTTCATGTTGCTGCTGATCTGTTTCATGTTGCTGCTGATCTGTTTCATGTTGCTGCTGATCTGTTTCATGTTGCTGCTGATCTGTTTCATGTTGCTGCTGATCTGTTTCATGTTGCTGCTGATCTGTTTCATGTTGCTGCTGATCTGTTTCATGTTGCTGCTGATCTGTTTCATGTTGCTGCTGATCTGTTTCATGTTGCTGCTGATCTGTTTCATGTTGCTGCTGATCTGTTTCATGTTGCTGCTGATCTGTTTCATGTTGCTGC
Source organism: Garcialebias charrua (assembly GCA_038048925.1). Classification (NCBI taxonomy): domain Eukaryota; kingdom Metazoa; phylum Chordata; class Actinopteri; order Cyprinodontiformes; family Rivulidae; genus Garcialebias; species Garcialebias charrua. The sequence continues at coordinate 3,259 of JBBPBX010025158.1, read as the reverse complement.
TGATCTGTTTCATGTTGCTGCTGATCTGTTTCATGTTGCTGCTGATCTGTTTCATGTTGCTGCTGATCTGTTTCATGTTGCTGCTGATCTGTTTCATGTTGCTGCTGATCTGTTTCATGTTGCTGCTGATCTGTTTCATGTTGCTGCTGATCTGTTTCATGTTGCTGCTGATCTGTTTCATGTTGCTGCTGATCTGTTTCATGTTGCTGCTGATCTGTTTCATGTTGCTGCTGATCTGTTTCATGTTGCTGCTGATCTGTTTCATGTTGCTGCTGATCTGTTTCATGTTGCTGCTGATCTGTTTCATGTTGCTGCTGATCTGTTTCATGTTGCTGCTGATCTGTTTCATGTTGCTGCTGATCTGTTTCATGTTGCTGCTGATCTGTTTCATGTTGCTGCTGATCTGTTTCATGTTGCTGCTGATCTGTTTCATGTTGCTGCTGATCTGTTTCATGTTGCTGCTGATCTGTTTCATGTTGCTGCTGATCTGTTTCATGTTGCTGCTGATCTGTTTCATGTTGCTGCTGATCTGTTTCATGTTGCTGCTGATCTGTTTCATGTTGCTGCTGATCTGTTTCATGTTGCTGCTGATCTGTTTCATGTTGCTGCTGATCTGTTTCATGTTGCTGCTGATCTGTTTCATGTTGCTGCTGATCTGTTTCATGTTGCTGCTGATCTGTTTCATGTTGCTGCTGATCTGTTTCATGTTGCTGCTGATCTGTTTCATGTTGCTGCTGATCTGTTTCATGTTGCTGCTGATCTGTTTCATGTTGCTGCTGATCTGTTTCATGTTGCTGCTGATCTGTTTCATGTTGCTGCTGATCTGTTTCATGTTGCTGCTGATCTGTTTCATGTTGCTGCTGATCTGTTTCATGTTGCTGCTGATCTGTTTCATGTTGCTGCTGATCTGTTTCATGTTGCTGCTGATCTGTTCATGTTGCTGCTGATCTGTTTCATGTTGCTGTGCTCATTTGTGCTCATCTGCTCACACAGACTCATGTTTGTGCTGCTGTTCTACGTAATGTTTTTATGCTACTAGTGCTTAGTGTATTTTAGTTTATGTTTTTCTTAGTTCATATCTTAGATGTTATTAGAATCAGAATCAGAATCGGTTTATTATTGCCATTGTCAAAGAATAAAATTCACTGACTAGGAACTTGCTTTGGCATAGAGGTGCAATAAAAAGACGTAAAGATAGAATAAAAACATATGTACACACCAACCAATAAACACAATGCAGTACAGCACAATATTCACAATAAATGGCAGTGACAAATGGTGCTAGAAGATAAATGGAGTGATGATGTACAGTTTTAGGCCAGTGATAAATGTTAAGGCAGAGTTAAACAGTAACAGGATTATGAATGTTCAGAAGACTGACGGCAGATGGAAAGAAACTGTTTTTATGGCGGGAGGTTCTGGTCCGAATGGACCGAAGCCTCCTGCCTGAAGGGAGTGGATCAAAGAGTCCATGTGCAGGGGAGAAGGGTCAGTCGTAATCCGACCAGCTCGTCCTACTGTCCTGGATTACTGTTCTTCTTTTAAATTTTATTGTTGGGTGTAACTGGGACCATGTGTACATAATCTCATTCCACCACATGTACCACATGTGGTGCAAATGACAATAAAGAATCTCTGACTGAAGCTCTGACATGATACAAGTCTGTTCAATATCTAGGAGGATGCTTCAGGAAAACGTACCAACTGTCACATAGAGACAAAACAAAGGATTTAACACCCTGATGCACGCTCAATAATCCAGGTAGACAAATCTAGTTTGTTTTGCTTTGTTTTTTAAATGTCCAGAGGACCAGACTTAGCTTTTTTGGAAAGGATTTAACAGTTTCACCCCCGGGTTCACACTGACAGAGCAGTCCAACTGACACCTACACAAGCTAACGGCCTTCTGCTACAGAAGCTAAAGGCCTTCTGCTACAGAAGCTAAAGCCTTCTGCTACAGAAGCTAAAGGTCTTCTGCTACAGAAGCTAAAGGTCTTCTGCTACAGAAGCTAAAGGCCTTCTGCTACAGAAGCTAAAGCCTTCTGCTACAGAAGCTAAAGGTCTTCTGCTACAGAAGCTAAAGCCTTCTGCTACAGAAGCTAAAGGTCTTCTGCTACAGAAGCTAAAGCCTTCTGCTACAGAAGCTAAAGGTCTTCTGCTACAGAAGCTAAAGCCTTCTGCTACAGAAGCTAAAGGTCTTCTGCTACAGAAGCTAAAGGTCTTCTGCTACAGAAGCTAAAGGTCTTCTGCTACAGAAGCTAAAGGTCTTCTGCTACAGAAGCTAAAGGTCTTCTGCTACAGAAGCTAAAGGTCTTCTGCTACAGAAGCTAAAGGTCTTCTGCTACAGAAGCTAAAGGTCTTCTGCTACAGAAGCTAAAGCCTTCTGCTACAGAAGCTAAAGGTCTTCTGCTACAGAAGCTAAAGGTCTTCTGCTACAGAAGCTAAAGGTCTTCTGCTACAGAAGCTAAAGGTCTTCTGCTACAGAAGCTAAAGGTCTTCTGCTACAGAAGCTAAAGGTCTTCTGCTACAGAAGCTAAAGGTCTTCTGCTACAGAAGCTAAAGGCTTCTGCTACAGAAGCTAAAGGTCTTCTGCTACAGAAGCTAAAGGTCTTCTGCTACAGAAGCTAAAGGTCTTCTGCTACAGAAGCTAAAGGTCTTCTGCTACAGAAGCTAAAGGTCTTCTGCTACAGAAGCTAAAGGTCTTCTGCTACAGAAGCTAAAGGTCTTCTGCTACAGAAGCTAAAGGTCTTCTGCTACAGAAGCTAAAGGTCTTCTGCTACAGAAGCTAAAGGTCTTCTGCTAGAGAAGCTAAAGTCTTCTGCTACAGAAGCTAAAGGTCTTCTGCTAGAGAAGCTAAAGGTCTTCTGCTAGAGAAGCTAAAGGTCTTCTGCTACAGAAGCTAAAGATCTTCTGCTAGAGAAGCTAAAGTCTTCTGCTACAGAAGCTAAAGGTCTTCTGCTAGAGAAGCTAAAGGTCTTCTGCTAGAGAAGCTAAAGGTCTTCTGCTACAGAAGCTAAAGATCTTCTGCTAGAGAAGCTAAAGTCTTCTGCTACAGAAGCTAAAGGTCTTCTGCTAGAGAAGCTAAAGGTCTTCTGCTAGAGAAGCTAAAGGTCTTCTGCTACAGAAGCTAAAGGTCTTCTGCTAGAGAAGCTAAAGGTCTTCTGCTCCCTGTCACTAGAGTTTAATCCCCTTCCCGCCTCGTGGCAGGGATTTGCCTCGTCTCTCACCGTCTGATGGGGGACGCAGATAACTGGCCCCA
>JBBPBX010025157.1:4157-14678 GCA_038048925.1 Garcialebias charrua | reverse complement strand
CTGTATGGAGTTGTTGGATACAGCTTTAGATGATCATTGGAAATGTTTGTTATTTTTAGTCATCCTTACCTAGAGACTTTGTTGCCTCTGTTGACATAACAGTAAGAGCAGAACAGGTGAAGAAGTGAAGTGAGCGGCTTGAAGACCTTTCTTTTCAACCGAGCATACTCTGCCTCCTCATGATTCTACTTTTGATCTTAGTTGATACTGTTATTGATTTTACTTGTTTTATTACTTGTTTTATTGACATTTAATTTCTGTTGCACCGTGTAGCACTTTGAGATTTTCATTAATGAAAAGTGCGTTATAAATTGAATTCATTATTATTATTATTATTATTAAGTAGCCCACCACTGGGTGACGCAGAGGGGGCCAGTAGTGTGACTGCTGCTTCCTGGCTGTGATATAATCTAATGGATACTGTACTCCTGGGGCATCACTTGATTAATCTGCCCCTGGCTGCTGCAGCAAACCTGATTGCCTCTGGCCTCTTTCCCCTTTTGCAGAAGAAGCCAGTGTGAGTTAGCCAGCCTAACGTGAAGAAGCCCAGATATAGTGAAGCTCCTCTGGATACTCTTCTAGAGCCAACTTAAAGGCATGAGGAGCGGGATGCTCAGCCTCAGCAAAATGGCAACGTTCTTTATTCAGGAAAGTTGCAAACAAATTAAAATTAGAGAAATTATATTTCCTGCTAAAATACAGTGTGAATGCAAAAGAACTTGCTGAAAAAACATCTGAACTAAGCTAAAAAAAAAACATGCTGAAATGTAGCTGAAATGGCCGAACAAGTATAAATAAACAGAAGGAAACAGAAAGAACACATATTTGCTGAATTTGGTCTAAATAAACAGAAAATAGGACAAAAATTAGAAATTAACAAAAAAAGAAGCTGAAATTAGCAAAATCTTGTTGAAAAGTAGCTGGAACGAAGATAGAAACTACCAGAAGGAAGTGGAAAGAGCTCAAAGAATGTGGAATTATCGAAAAAATAAAATTAGCATAAAACTACTAAATAATAGCTGAAGTATTAGGAATAGCTGAAACTAGCATAATTAAGCTGAAAAGAGCAAAACAAGTTGAAATTAGCATAAAGAAGTTAATTAGGCTGAAAGTAGCAGAAATTACCATGAAAAACATGAATTGATCTAAAAAACAGCTGAAACTAGCTACAAAAGGCTAACAAGTTGCTGAAAGGGTAGAATAAGCTTCACTTAGAAGAAGGTAGCAGAAAGAATGTTTGCCAAGAAGCCCAAAAAAGTGGATATTATCTGAAAAAAAAAATTAGCAAAAAATAAAAATAAAATAAATTGTAATTAAAAAAATGAAAACAGTTGAAAAGTAGAGCAAGCTCAAATTGCAAGAAGGAAATGGGGAGAATGAATGTTTGGTGAATTAGGCTGAAATTTTTAGAAATTATTGAAATAAAATTTGGAATTAGCTGAAAAGCTAAAATTAGCATCAAAACAGCTAAATAGTAGCTGAAATAGGAGGAAAAAGATTAAACTTGCAGAATTAGACCGCAAGGACCATAACAAGCTGAAATTAGCAGAAATAAGTTAAAGAAGCACAAAAATGTAGTTAGCAGAAAAAATCAGAAAGGAGCACAAAACAGATGAAAGTAGCTGAAAGTAAAAAGTTTACATTTGGACAAGGAAGCTGAAGCAGAACAAAATGTGAAAGGAGCAGTAAAAGGCTGTAAACAGATGTAAAGGTATGAATTATGTAAAATGAGCTAAAATAATTTTCTATGAGAAAATAAATACCGTAGCTGAAAAGGCTAAATATTTCAAAAGCTAAAGCTGCACCAATACCAAGAGTCATAGCAGGATTGTCCTGAAAGAGCTGAACGTGTTGATTTAAGATTTGTTGAAATAGCAGAAAATTTGTGGAACGAGGCAGATGCTGAAAAATGTAAGAATTTAGAAATGGATGGGATCACAATGTGAATGCTTCAGAATCGTTCACACAATAAGTTTTGTTCTCCTCTGCTTTTCCTTCACCTTCCTGCTTCCATCAGGACATTGATTGTAGCAGCTACCTTTAGGAAATCACTCCTGGAATCCACTTTTTTAGCTGGTTAGAGGGTGAACTCATAGTGACTAATGTATGCTGAAGAAATGTTTTTTTGTAAAGTGCAGGTTTTAAGAAGCCGGTGCCAAGATGTCATTCATTCTCTCAACGCTAAATGTCTTTAGATGTACATCTCTGTGAACTTTTAAGGCTGACAGATGAATGGAGTCTGAAAGAAAAAACATTACAAAAGCAGAAAACAGAAGCTCCCCAACCGGGAGGAGACCTTCAACACCCAGGGGAACGAGAAAAAATAAAAAATAAGAGGTGGAAGTTGGTACAGAATCAGGTGGAGGCTGCAGATTCAATTGTGTTTCCACAAAACAGCCAGGCAGACTGTAGAAAGTAACAAGAGTAGCTCTAATATCACCTTGGAGCAACTGGAAATTTGAGTCTCAGAGGAGGAGGACCCTGAAGCAGGTGGAACACGATGTTTTCCACAAGCCCATCAAACAAGGCTTTTCAAGGGGCAATGTAAGGTCGGAGGGAAACGGTGAAAACACTTAATCATGTGCAACATAAGCACGTCAACTTGCAGTGGTGTACATCATGGATGGTAACCTATTATTAGAACATAGAACTGAACTTTGTCCAGCTGACCTCCACAAGTCAAACAACCGGACTTCTTTCTGACCAAGTAACAAGAAGAAACCTTGTGTTCTTCAGGTCTAATGTTGCCAATGAAACCCATCAGGGATGCTGGATGGTAGGCTTGTTATAGATAAACCGATTCGACAGGATATCCGGTTTGACAAGCTAGAGATGTGGTTGCATCGGTAGCAGCCACGTAAACCGACAGCAACCAGCCACAAATTCAGAGATGAACCGGTTGAAGAGACACGGACCGGGTATCGCGAGACTTGCTGGGTTTACAATGCGTTTCTAAAACAACGCGAGAGTTGGAAATGCCCGCAAAGCTATTCTCACGCATGCGCCGTAGCTCACCAAGATGACGAACATGGATGTAAATAGTAGCCGCGCTAGCGAGTCACCGCGAAAGATTTTCAATACATCAGCCAGACAAAACTCTAAAGTGTGGAACGTTTTCGGGTTTTACTAGAAGGACGGAAAACTCGACAAAAGCCACGCTATTTGTAAGCTATGCAGAGCACCTCTGAAGTACACTGGTAGCACGACAAACCTCGACCAACATGCAACGAGGAAACACAGAGAGGAGTACTGCGAACTTCTCAAGCCTCATAACAACGAGCAGGAGCGTGCAGCTGCATCACAGAAAGCGACGGGTAACGTTATCACTAAATTTTACGGGCAACTCGGTGATAGTTCATCACGAGCTACACAGTCCTTGAAGATCTCTTCCACACTGCAGTAGCTCTGGACCCCCGTTTTAAGTCCCTGCCCTTCCTCAGTAGCCATGATTCAGAGAAGACATTCACAAGCCTATCAGCAGAAGCAACATCCCTGCATCACAAGGTAAATCCCCCAACACACTGTCAAAATACATCTTACAGTGCATTCAGTTACAGTCTGCTATGTTTTGTTGCTATCACTAGATTTATTCTGCCTACTGTTTTTTGATTGTTTACACTGCATTTAACCATACTGTACACTAAATGTAATGTCATGTTTTATTTCTAGGTAACGGGGGATTCAGTTCAGAGAGGTCCAGTGCAGACTAATCCATGTCAGACTGAACCTGCAAATGGAGATCTGGACGTCTGCATTGATACACCCCAGACCCAAGATGAGCATAAAGGTTTGTGTTTTATAACTTGTGATCAAGAATGAGCTGACTTTGTCTTAAACTTGTGCTGCTGTCATTGTATCCGCATAAAACACATTCACTATAATGAGAGAATCTGCATGCACAGAAAGAGTTAAACAATAATCATGATGATGATGATAATGATACATCTTTTACACATGTTATACACGAGTCCCTACATAAATAAATTCTGAACATCAGATGAAGATTTTTACATAAAATGGTAAAGTCAGTTAAAAAAACAACAACAACTTCATGGCTAACATAGTCAGTAATATATGGTGCTTGTTTTCTATTTCAGATGATGAACCACCTTGTAAAAAGAAGAAAATGTCAGCGCTGGACGAGCTGTTGGGAGAAGACTTTGAAGTGAGGATGGCAACTAGATCTGTGAAGGACCAGGCCAGAAGAAGAGGTACAGAGAGCATGTTTTTATATTAATCCGTGCCCACCTGCTCACACAAACTCATGTTCGTGCTGCTGTTGTTAGGTGTACTGTTCTTGCATTATGTTTTGTATTATTAAGTTCAAGTTCAAGTGTTTATTTGTCATATGCAGGTTAACACAGGGTTAACTTAGTACAATGAAATGCTCAGGATGAGAAAAAACGATTTTGACTTGCTAAAAAACAAACAACAAGCAAACAGGAAATACTAAAGCATGCAATAAGGGTACAAAATAAACTACCAAAAAGTGAAACAGTAATTATAATATTTACAAAGTTTCTGAAGAGAAAAATAGTAAACAACATGGTAGAATTTTAACGGTGAAGCAGGATGAATTTGTGTGAATAACTATTTCAAGGTAGTAATGAAATATAAGCTAAAATGCACATGATCTATATTGCACATAACTACCAAACTACAGGTTGTGTGACAGGTTATTGCACAGCGGGTTATTGCACAGGAGCTTTGTGCTTAGCTTATTCCTGGTTTTTTTTTTCCTAGTGATTTTTATTTTATTACATGCTGCTGTAACCATTTGTGCCTTTTATATTTTTTCTGTATTTTCTGTAGGAAATTTTCTTTTAGCTGGTCTTTTTAGGTCCATGTTTAAAAATAAACACATTTAACATGTGATTATTTTGTTTGGCTTTTTACTTTATTTTTACCAGTGCTTTACAGCACCCTTTTAGATATGATATATGTGGACTTTTACAAATTTAAAAATGCTCTAAGAATGTCACATTGATAGAAATGGTCCTTTTTCTTTCATAATGAAATATTTGTCTACCGGTACATCAACAAATGTTAAAACGTAGAATTATTTGAAGTTTAATCGAACCGAATCAAACCGAATCACTTTTACACTGCATCGAATCGAATCGAATCGTTCCGTTTTTAAAATAAATCGTTTTTGAATCGAATCGTAACCTTTGTATCTAGATGTGAATCGAATCGCCTGTCCCACAGAGATGTACAACCCTACTGGATGGATGGACAGATGATCGCATGGATGAATAACAGTGTGTCTCATTTTGACAACTTTACAATTAGATTTCAGTTCATATTTGACTGGTTTGATTGGTCCTAATCTGTACAATGCAATGGCAGGAAGTCATTTCACTTTAATGGCTGACCACAACTATTTGATCAGGAGTTCACCAGGTAACAGGCCAAATAGTGAAGAGAAAGGAGCAATGACAAAACATCCTGGAAGACAACATACCTTTAGAAATGGCTGGTTTTACTGGAATCACTGCTTGGCTTCCAGCAGGAGGAGATTCTGCAGAGAGATGAATATGTTGATGGCAGTTGTGGAAAATCTCCTTGTATCCACAGTTGGAATAAAATTCCCATCTGTGTTTCTAAAGCTAATGCATTATTAATTATGAAAGAAGAAGTTAACTTTTTCAGAAAAGCAGCATTTCATATCTGGCCAAAATCTACTGGTAACAAACACCCCCATCCCCCCCACACACACAAAAAAAAGACCAGATGGACAAGAACCATAGCTCTCTCTGGGATACAGGAAATAAAAATGGATACAAGTTTTCTTTCATTGCTTCTCTTCTGCAATCACACTTCAACCAGGGAGTTATCTCAAGCAAGCACTGTGCAATTCCTGTTAAAGGCCAGTTTTCTTTGCATTTGGCCATTTATGAGCCTTTAAGTGGCTAAACAAGCCTTTTACTTTGACAAAGGATCATTGCCCCTTTGGAAAAACACTGTAGTGGTCACTAGTTCAAATACTGTTGCTCAGTAATGGAGCAATATGAAAACTAATATCTATTTTAGAGTTTTTAATGCACCTCTTACATTATTAGAAAACGTTTTTTCCTCATTCTTTCTCGAGCAAGACGGACACAATTCTTCTCTCTCCCATACTCCTCCTGCTTTTTTGCTCTCTGTCTTTTGTATCAGAGCTCCTATTTACACTTCTTCCGAAATGTAAACTATTGTCATGGATCTGGACAGATGGGCTTTCAACACAATCGATAAAAAATGTTAAACAAAATGACAGGGTGCTGGAGAACCCTCATGACCCGCTGAGACGCACGAAGCAGGATACGTCATGGATTGATGTGCCTTTCCATATTGTCTCAGGAGGACACCGAAGATATTGGAATCATGATAGCAGGGTTTCTGCTTTTTGGCACCGACGGACACCTCTGTATTGGATATTAAAGAAGACAGCATCAGCAGTTTTGACCATGGCAAATATGCCGACCCTGTGTAATGCCGGGTACCCACCAAACGCGTTTCGGGCGGCGGAAGCGGTCGGTTTACATTGAAAGTCTATGCTGAGACGCGGCGAGGCGCGGCGAATCGTGAAGCGGCGCGTTTTGAGCATTTCAAGCGGCACGGCAACGTGAAGCAGTTTTTTTCCGCACACGCGACGCGTCCGAAGCAGACGACGCGTCGAGCAGCCAAAGTTCAAATATTTGAACTTTCGACGGTCGCCGCTTCGCAGCAACCAATCGGGAGAGCTCTGCTATGTGATGACGCAACGACGACGGGACTTTATTTGGACTTTTTAAACTTACCCCAACGAGCCTCCATGAAGAAACCAGCCTCCGGTAAGAAACTTGGCATTTTTACAGTTGCCGCTGTCCGCTCGAGCGTACGATCACCCCAAACATAAAAAAAACATTTTAATCTCAACAAAGACTTTCGGAGCTGCAGTTCGGCTCGTAGAAAACCCACTCAAGTAGTAACGAGGCTCACGTACAGCTGATTTTGTCTGCCCGGTGTACAAGAAACAACCGGAAAAGGAGCCAGACGCTCCTCCCACTGCGCGTCATTAGACGCGTCTTCAGTGTGAACAGATTCTGGTGACAAGCGGCCAAAAGGGTGCGGCAAGAGCGTTTTGACGCGTTCGGTGGGTACCCGGCATAAAGGTTTGGTTTGTGCTTTGAGCTCTCAAACTCAGCTGATTTACGAGCTAAATCGTAAGACGTAAGCAATTTGTGAGAGTTGCAGGCCACTTACGGCTTCTGGGACTCGGCAGCATGTTGGGGATGACCTTGGAGGGAACAAGCACAAGCCAGTGAAATGCCCACAAATCTGGCCATTTTGGATTAAAAGTACAGGTGATCCCTGACTTACGAACAAGTTCCGTTCCTACGCCCGTTTGTAACACGACAATCGCCGTAAGTCGGAAAACACACGAGCCGCCACTTATACATGTACATGTATGGTACAAAACAGTTACCAAGTTACCAAGCACTTCGCCTATCCTAACACAGTACCCTACATAATTATCCAAAAACACATACAGTACATTTGGAGACAAAATAAAAAGATAATTTCTTACTTTGAGCTGGTCAAGCCTGTCTCCGTCTTTTTGCATGTTAGCTCGTTGCACGTCCGAGCTCTGCAGCTTCGTGCTGCTTCACGCGGTCCAAACTGTTTACAGGAAGGACTGTTAGCATGTTAACTCCATACATAATGAAGGGAAAAAGAGTGAATAACTTACTGGGAGCCGTTTCTCCGCGGTGTCCATCCAAAAGGCTGCGCGCGTTAGCATTTTAGCCCCTCCAATAGCTGCGCGCGTTAGCATGTTAGCCCCTCCAAATGGCTGCCGCAGCTGTTTCTCCGCATTTTAGCATGTTAGCTCGGTGTCCATCCAACATCTGAGGCTGCCAGGCGGACATCGAGGCGAGCTCCGCTGCCCGTCGGCTCCATGTCCCCGGTTGGGTGTTAGCATCCACCCATCCATCCTACAGCTAGGCTTGCTGGCATGTTATCTTGTTGGTCCTCCGGACCAGCTCGCTGTCTGCTGCTTCACGCGGTCCACAGCGTCATTTTCCTTCATCCATCCGTCCCTCCGCAAAACCGCCGTTCAGCTCCCAGCTCATGTATCCGAGCCAGTGGCGTAACTTCCTGCAGGACTGGTATGGACGCGTCCCTACCAAAGTTGACCACTAGGGGGACAGTCCCCACCATTATTTTGTTCATATATTTTACTTTCTGTGCTGTGTATTTAACCCCATTCATGCAGCTACTCAGAAAGAAAAGAAAAAAGTTATCTCCGCTTCCCACCGTCAACGAACCCCGACAAAAAAAAAAAAAAAAAAAAAAACTTCCGAACAGCTGTTCTGTCCAGCAGAGGCTCTGTCCGCGCATGCGCAGTTTGCAAGAAGCCATGACACGTAGAGGAGTCGTCTGATCACCCTACACGGCAAAATACGACCAAAAAGTAAGTAATTAAATTGTTTTGGTGCACAGTACTCATGGTGTTATTGTGTATTTACACAATTTACAGTGTGCATGCATTTCCTGAACGTAAGTACATCGTTTTGATGACGTTTTGCGTGTAATATGTGCGCAACTTCAGGAGGAGCAAAAACTACGTTTGTTTATGTGAACAGTGCGCGCGAAGTTAGTCCGAGCTTTGTGAATTTAATTTAAACAATATAATCATCCTGCTGCAGAGGAGGGAGGGATGGGGGACGAGTTGAAGAAGTGGCTGCAGATACTTCTACTAGCATATTTAGCTCCATCACGGTGAAGCAATGAACAATCTGAAAACAATCTGAAAAGCTCTGAAACAGGTGGAGCACGTTCTTATTTATCTTGAAGCAGACACAGAGCCCAGCTAAAAAGTCTTAAAGTCCTCCTTCTCTGAGTCTGGCTCTAAGTTTCAGCATCAGGTGGACCAGCAGGTTGTTCATGCTGCAGGGCAAGACAGGTCATGCTGCTGCAATACTGTGGAATAAATGCTGATAATTGTTTTACTAACTTTAATTAAAAAATTGTAATGATAGTGTGCACTTACTGTTTTTAGTTTGGAGCAAGCCTGGATAGATTGTTGTACTCAGTGCAGCAGCTCCTACAGATTAAAGTCCTCTAAATAGCTTCATTTCATTTTCAGAGTTTCTATCGGCCAAATTGTGACATCAGATGTTTAGAAGATTCTTCCTAATGGACAAAGTGGATTCAACCTGCAGGTGAGTAAATGCTGTAAGTTACAATATATGAATTATTGGGGGAATGGTGGTGCAGAGGTCAGAGAAGGTGGGCCTGTGATTGGAAAGTCTCGGGTTCAACTCCTGGTACTGTCAACATCAAAATGTGGATGGAAAATGTGAAACACGCACACCTGCCTCCACCCTCATTTGCCCCACTCTGAGCCCTTGAGCAAGGCCCTTAACCTCCACCATCTGCTCCCTAAACAAGTCTCTCCTAAAAATGAGTTCTTGTGACTCAGTGAGACTACTTACAATCCACTCCTGTTTGGTGTCAGTCAGACCATTGCACGACTACAACTGGTCCAGAACGCAGCAGCTCGATTTTTAACCAGTACAGACAAAAGAGAGCACATTACACCAGTCTTGACCTCCCTGCACTGGCTACTGGTTCATCTTCGAATCCAGTTCAAAATTCTCCTGTATGTCTACAAATTGCTGAACAGTCTCTCCCCCCCATCTCTGTTCTCTGAGGTCAGCAGACCAGTTACTTCTCACAGTTCCACTTGTCTTAAGGTCAGAGGAGACAGGAACTTCTCTGTAGCAGGACCAAGACTCTGGAATGAGTTACCTCTGCTCGTCAGACAGACCCCCTCCCTCTCAGTTTTCAAATCCCGTTTAAAGACTCACTACTATTCAGTAGCTTTCAACACCAGATGATCTGTGTTTGAACCTGTTTGCTTCACACAGGTTGGTCGTTATATTTATTATCTGCAACGTTTTTATCTCTAAATTCCGTTTTTTTACTTCACTGTGTGTGTTGCCTGTTGTTTGTTTGTTTGTACAGCACTTTGGTTGGCCTTGTCGCTATTTTAAGTGCTCTATAAATAAAATGGCATGGTATGGGTATCTGTATAAATAAAGGGTAAATGAAAAAAAAATTTAAATTATGTGACAGATATTTTCAACCTTCATTAAAACATGTTGAACATTTATTCTTCCAGGTTCAGCTGACAGATGTGCCTGGAGCTGCAGAGCTGCTCGCTGGTTGACTGGACACCAACAGAACATCTGGAGTTGGACATTTCTTTTGACAAAGACTTTACAGATACACAGATGAAACTCCTCCAGAATTTTAACTTTTCAAACATGCTTCCAGCCTTGGTAGATGAATTTGTTGCAAAGAAGATGCAGCGCTGCCATAAACACAAACACTGCATTTTAAAGATATTAAGGTAAGTACATACACAACACATCAAGAGCACTGTATGAAGCTAGGGAATCTTACTTGTTGTTGTTTTTTACAAACCGGATTCCAAAATAGTTGGGACACTAAACAAATTTTGAATAAAAACTGAATGCAATGATGTGGAGG